>CM077284.1:81578634-81593634 GCA_039654925.1 Anguilla pacifica | reverse complement strand
CTGTGACTGAGTTCCATGCCATTGTGGGCGATGGTATTGGCGGTGGTGTCTAATCCCCTGTAATTTCCCACAATCCCCTTCGGCTGGCTTTCCGAGAGTCCTGCCAAAGAAGGCTGAGTACCGCCTAGCTTTTCCCACACAACCCACTTACAGCACTAATTTAACTGAGGGGGAAAAAAAACTCCCCCACCTCAGAGAAAAGGGGGGGTTGGACCTGCACCCCATTTATACAGCTCAGTTGACAAACACCTCTAGCCTGGTTTCCTTGTGTAGTCTGTTTTTTTTTTTTTTTGGCAGATTTCCCCTGAACTTGGGGTTGTGCAACGTGCAACCCACAACCCACAACCCACAGTGTATAATGAATGAGAGTTCACTTTGCGTTAGTACCTTTTTATGCAACGCACACTCTTATGACATTTCATTACTGGCCTTTAGCAGAGGAATTTATGCAGAGCAACTTACAGAACCTTTGCTGGACACACAGCGCACGAAAAGTTCATGGTCAGGCACCTTGCTGAAGAAACAGTTTAGGCCTAGTGCCTTGCTCAAGCGTACAACTAACATTAATTACTATAAATCAAATAATAACATCAAGTAACTTTGATGATTTTATTGCACACACAAGCCACACTGCGGCTGAACTGTGCATTCTTCTAGTGCAGAATTCAACCATTCAGTCCAATGGACTTTAGGCACAAGGTCTGGCAACCCACATGAGTTTGAGTTTGGTGTCGCATCTGGCAACCCATTTCCTTATTATTATAATAATTATTATTTAGGCACCTCTATCATGTGAGTGCAGCACTTAGCAAACCCACAATGCCCTTCGCGTTTCCTGAAATTTTGAACCACTCCCTCCAAGCAGCCTGACTCAGTTTAAATGAACGATAAGCACCTCCCTCTCATATGATGTTGTTGACACTTGTCACGCAGCAAGATGAACTCTGTCCAGTTGAAACAGGAAACCCCCCAAAACCAAGAACAAGATGTTTTGATAGATACTTGTTTTGATGTCAAAATTTTTGATGAAAATATGTTGGCACACGACACAACGCGACGCAGTTTTCGTACAACGCGACCAGACCTGTGCGAAAAAAAACACATTTAAAAATACTCTAAAGGTTAAAAACACACTTGTTGAGCAATCCTTAGGAATGATTGCAGGCAGTCCAAAATTTATAGAAAAAAGGGGCAAAAATGACTATTAAAGAATATTTTCTAAGGAGGCAAAAGCATATGGATGGCTAACACTCAAATAATAAAATTGAGCCGGAGTATTCATGAAATGAATGACTACATAATATTAATAAGTTTTGTTCTCTTGTATTCTTGCCATGAACTTGGCAGCTGTCACCTTCAGGGCCGCAATTAAATATTTTCCGGAAATGGCACTTTATTTTCAGACTTGTGTGGACTGAGGTGATAGCACACGGTGTTTGATGCTTGGGGAGGGAAGAAGATGTTTTGGCTTCAGATGGACAAAAATGAAGTAGACCAGAGTAGCTGAGGAGTTAGCTTTTCTTGTGCATATGTTAATCTGAGGTTGATGTGCTGCTGATGCACAGATATCTCAAACTGTGAACCCTTGATGTCAAATTTAGCAGTAGCGTGTTTAAGGCTATCAGCTGTGTGTGTGTGTGTGTGTGTGTGTGTGTGTATGTGTGCATGTGTGTGTCTATGTGTGGGTGTGTGTGTGTGAGTATGTGTGTGTGTGTGCGTGTGTGTGTGTGGGTGTGTGTGTGCGTATGTGTGAGTGTGAGTGTGTGTGTGTGTGTGCGTATGTGTGAGTGTGTGTGTCCGTGTGTGTGTGTGTGTGAGTGTGTGTGTCCGTGTGTGTGTGTGTCCGTGTGTGTGTGTGTGTGTGCGTATGTGTGAGTGTGTGTGAGTGTGTGTGTGTGTAAGCGTATGAAACCCGATGTCTGGTGGTGTCACCTCTGTGCTGCCATTACAGGAAGAGCTTGCCGGGGATCACGGGGTCCTCACAGCTTCAGACCGCAGCTTCACACCACAGCTTCACACCACAAGCCTCGAACGAAAGGAAAGGCAAGGGTCTGTACCCGCTGCAACATATGAACAAGCGAACAAGCAAACAAGCAAACAAGCAAACAAACAAATAAATTCTATTCTCTGATCTTAGAGTGACTCCTACTGAGCCACTCTTCCTGTGTTTATCACGTCGATCATAGCGTTAAAAAAAAGGAATGACACATAATATCCTCTGCGGTGTTCTGCTAATTCGCAGCATTTGCGGTGAGCTGAGGTCATTCGGGGTGAACCGTAGTTCTTGCTGAGTCTGTACCACTCGCTCTTCAGACGAAACAAGAAGAACTTTAAGGCCTCCTCTGACCCCAAGTGTGCCCCTGCTCCATGCACACAGTGCCCTCTTCCTGTCCCTAAAGCCGAGGAAAGCCGGTTAATGCTTGACTGGGATCAGTGGATGGAAAAGTCCCAAGATGCCTTTCTTCCTCGGTAAGACCTGGGGGGACCAATCAGCAGGCTCGAATGGGCATGGACGCAAGGATGAGTCACCGTGCTCGGTTCTGACACTCACTTCTGGGCGCAAAAAAACAAAACGAGGTGTATGGAGCAAAAGGCTTCACAGAACTGCACCGGGACCTCGAAACAGGAACTGCAACCACCACCAAATTCTCCATTTCCTGTGGAACAGAATTGCATTTATGCTTTTAACAACCTATTCAGCTAATGTTTTCCAAAACGACAGCTGGACACTTTTGAAGCAAAGCAGGTCGGTTATTGTGATCAGGCCTGCAGTGCTACTGCCCCACACAGGAAATGAACTCGCAACTTCCAGTTCCCTTAACCATTACACTGCACCGTCCCCACACAAAGTCACGATGGGCTCGTTCCAATCGCTTATTTTTACCTCCTTACGTCCTTTCCTCACTCCACCCGTCGGAGTACTCAAGGAAAGTGAAGTGAGGAAAGGAAAAAAAAGATGAAGGTATCAAGAAAAAATGTGTATCAGGCAAGTGGAACATCCACATCCAGTCAACCGTCAGATGGTCAAATGGTTAAAAAAAGGTGGATCCACAGGTCGATCATTTATACATCACGCGTTCTGAAAAAAAATAAAAAAATGTTCCGCAAGGGATGTACTTGCGTTTCTTTGCTCAAGCATCCTTCTGGAGCCTCCTAGCTCAGAGCTCAGAGCTCCTTCAAGGAGAATTTAACGGGCTGGAATGTTCGATCGATTTTTTGTGTCAGATGAGAACCAAGGAGACCAGGCTTCATAAAGAAAACTTACGTGGAAATTAGCTTCTGCAATGTTGCCAATAGCTGGGTTTACATGCATAATATTTTTTTAAAAATTCCAAATAGAATTATTCCAAATAGAGATTCAAAATGGACGGATTATTTGAGCACCGAGTAAAGCAATCACATCGAGCGTGCATTTACATGCCTCAGATGTAATCAGCTGTCAGCCGAAATGTTTTTGTGGAAAAAAAAAATCACCCGAATTTAATGGCAAACATTGATAGCTCAAATCTTCTTTTTTTACTTCTGCTCCACTGAGCCAGCTTAAGAGTGAATATGAAACCAGAAAGTTCAGTTGCCATTCATTCTGCAGTGGGTAATACTTTACAAAAAGGTCACATTGGAATTAACTAACGTAGTTATTAGCTACTAAGTACAGTACATAAATTTTATGCTTAATTAATGTATTTGTATATCATGAATTCATGCTAACAACCACATTAGTGAATGTCAGTTCATGTGACCTTATTGTAAAGTGTTACCCTGAAGTGTGCTTGTCATGAGCTCCTTCACCAGTGTTATTTTTTTCATTTCATCCATCATCCGTGTTTGATGAGGTCACCTCAGTGACGTGTCATGATGAGGTGTCATCGCTTTGGCAGAGCAAAAAGATCTTTAGAGCAAATGACTACTTTAAAATTCTGTTTTAAAACGATGAACGCATATCGTGTTCACCGCATCAGGAAAGATCAAAAAATAAATTCTCCATGCAAATAGAATTGTTCTGAGGGGAAAACTAAAACTTTTCTGCTTCCTGTACCACAAGATATTTCACCCTATCTTTCTCCCACTACCTTCTGTTATTTATTTTTGTAGATCGTTTTTTTTTTTTAAATACATTTTCTCAAGGTTATTTAACACAAATCCCCAAATGACTTACAGTAGCTCTTTTGAATCAGAAGCTGAAGTAAGTCACCTTGTACTGATATATGGGAAAGTGTATGGTATTAAGGAACTGCAGCAGTTTAAATAATTTTTTTTTTTTAAATAGCGTAAAAAAAATACAAAACTTGTAAAGAAAAATGAACAATGAAATGTAAAAAAATGTAAATGTCAGTGTAAACTCATTTTGCATGCACCCCACCTTCACAGCGTTACTTTGCATGTCCACTTTTCATTGGCATTGATGCAAAGATTGATATCATCCCTTTTCAGATGTCCATGTTCAACCAGAAAACATCTTCACACCGATTTGTCTCTAAAATTTTTTACATCCAATCACAACAGCGAGCTTGCTTCAGTCCCGTCCCTGCTGCAACCTCCCCCAATTCAAGAGTGCACACACCGGCATGTGCATTCTCCAAGACACCTATCATCTATCGTCAGCTGCTGGTGCTGTCAATCTACAGGCCACCAGCTGTGGAATCATGGGAATTGTAGTTCATAACACTACCATCACTGTTTTGGACTGCTGTGTAGTGGCTGCAAAAGAGTGACACTGGCATTCAAGACCAAGAGTAAATTCAATTCAGTTTGCTTTATTGGCATGAAATATGGACAGTAAATATTGCCAAAGCATTACATAAAAATAAAAATTAAAAAAAATACAGAAATTCCAAATAGAGGGAGGAGAGAGAAAAAAGCAATAAACTATTTATGCTAGGATTTCATTAACTAATTATATGTACAAGTTGAACAGGCAACACATACCTTTTATCTGGGTAGTTGCTCACTGTCCCTCAGGTTGTGACAGGCTGAAACATATTCTGCTGCGAGAGGGGCTGTTGACCCTTCTCCCAGAACTATTTTTATCTTTTCTGTGTTTGTCAGGGGAGGAGATGATCTTATAATTTTTGAAAATTTGTTGAAATATGTTTTCCTTATTTCAGAATATTTTCCACAGTCTAAGAGGAAGTGCATCTCTGTCTCCACCTCTCCTGTCTTGCAGTGACCACATAAACGTGACCAAGAGTCGCTGTTAAGCAATGGGATGCTGACTAGAATTTTCACTGTCTGGGAAATGAACACATTTGAATTTAACCAGTAAGACTCCTGGCCACACCTGTCATGGACACTGTCTGCATTTGAATGGGACTGTGGGACCAACAACTGCAAAAAGGACAAGGGCCTCAACTGGCTCTGCTTCCAAAAGAAATCTGCATCTGACCAATCGGCAAATTTTATGCAAATTAGGCTGATGATGACCTAGCAGAATGCGTCGGTCAGAGTCTTCGCATCACCATCAGGCGAAGGCAACGTTCGCAAAAAAATAGCACGAAAATCGAATCAGCCAAGACGGCTTTTCCTGTTCACTCTTGGGGACCGAAAGTAGTCGCTGTCAGAACATAAAATTTGCCATCGGGGAGTTTCACTCTTTTAACATTTCCTGTAAGCATTGAAACTCTGAGACGTACTGCAAGTTGAGGAAAAGTTTGAATGAAAAACTCTCCCTGGCTGCATCGTTGCTCATTGATTCTGCCTGTTGTTGTCTTTGAGTGTGTTCTCCTAGGAACTAGTGGGAGGCAGACTGGACTACTGCTGGGGGACTGGAGAGAGAGAGAGAGAGAGAGAGAGAGGGGGAAGGGGGGAGGAAGAGAAAGAGATAGAAAGAGGAAAGAGAGGGGGGAAGAGAGAGAGAGAGAGAAAGAGAGAGAGAAAGCTTTATTGTTTCTCTATTTAAGGTGTGTGTGTGTGTGTGTGTGTGTGTGTGGGTGTGTGGTGGTAGGTTTACACACTGTATGTTCAATTTCTGCCGTTGAAGTTTATTCAATGTCATAATTTTCATAATTCATTCTGTACTCAAATTACAAAGTTTTTTTTATTTGTCAGACTAAAAAAGTCTTATGTCAACTAGTATGTTTGACATAAGACTTTGTATTGTATTTATTTATTTATTTATTTATTTTTGGTTGTGACAACTTGTATACAATTGTACATAAAGTATATACGTAATGTAACTGATGGAGAGAGTGTGAGGGGGGGAAATGAGAGAAAAGCAAGAGAAACAGAGAAAGAGAAAGACAGAGACATGACTAAAGTATTATGTTATAATCTATGTACAGGGCCTCCCAAAAGTATGAGAACGATTAAACTGAGTGAATTTTGTCAGCAGCTGCAGAGAAGGCCAGTAATGGAATTTTCAAAGAAGACACCAAACAGTTGGTGATGTCAGCTGTTGCTAAGCAACCATATTTTAGACTTTATTGCTTTGATTTACTTTCAGGTTCATCTGTTAACGTACTTTTACAAAGCCGAACGTGGAGAGATTCAACACAAAAACAGATGTTTCTGTAAAAGTGGTAAAACATGTATGCATGTACTGTAAATACCATTAAATGAAAGCTGACTGTCAGTTTTTTTTGTGTGTGTGTTTTTTTTGTTTGGTGTCATATTCATCTCTTCCATAGAAAATATACAGTACTTCACCAACCAAAACAAACAACAAAAAACTCATTGGCAATGCAGACAGGCTCATCCAACTCTATCGATTAAGAATAATCTGTTTTTTTAATGGGACCAAGAGCAATTCATCACACTGATAATTGTGCTGAGGATCAGCAGCTGTCCTGAATTAATTCCAGAAGCCGATGCTTATGGAAATAAGTTTCATAAACAACTTTACCCTAATCTGATTATGAGCAAAAAACAAGCTTCCAGCAGCGCACATTTTCTTTTGAAAAGACTTCAGCATCAAGTAAAATTCAGTGATGTGGGAAACACATCAATTAGCCGAAGGCTCCAATTCGACAGAGGCCAGCAAACATGGTGCCCTTAATGCCCTGGGCTGGGAAACTGGCCTGTTATACGTTCTCCAAAACCACAGTGGTCCATGAAGTCCATCGATTCAAAAATAATGACTTTTTTTATTTTTGTTTTCTCACAACTACATGGGATCTATCGTCTATCGTTACTGTAAATTATGGGGAAAAAAAGAGAATGAAAAGAAAAGAAAAGAAAGGAAAAACCTCAAATTGTAAAAGCAGAGGGTTAGCACCCCCAGGCTGATTACATAACCCACCTTTTATAATGCCGACATTCATACGAAGCTTTTTTCATTAAATGGAAATCTCTCCCTCTCCAATCTCTCCCTCTTTCTCTGTCTCTCTCATCCTCTCTGCCTCTCCCTCTTTCTGCCTCTCACTGTTTCTCTCCCTCCCTCCCTCCCTCCCTCTCTTTTTCTTTCACTCACAACTCTACATTTTTTTGTCTTTCAAAAGCACTTGTGTCTCTGAACGTTGGAGCAGTGTTGAGGAGAGGGGAGGAGGGGGTGGGAGCGGGGGGGGGGGGGGGGGGGCTCCGAATCCTTCCAGAAGAGGAGAGACGGTAAGAGAAGAGAGAGAGATAGAGGAAAGAGGTTAGTGAAAGAGGGAACCCTGAGAGAGAAGGAGAGAAGGATATCTTTGAGGGACTGTGCGCAGATCCCTTAATAAACAAAGTCAATAAAAACTTAATAAATGCACCGTTTGCTGCACCATTGGATAAAATTTGAGGAATATATGAGGAAAAAACCATGTACAAAATGAAATTTCCATTTAAAATGACATTTTAAAAAAGCTTAAAACTTTTATTTTTTTTTTGTTATTGCAAAACCAGCCACCGTCCTGGACTTGAGTTTAACACCCTAGAAATAACCAGACCCAGAAATTCACTCTCACGGGTTGTGATGAACTTTCCCAGCTCAAATTCCCAACCAGAACAAATGACTATAAAACGCAATGGTGGCAAATAATTATGCAGCGAAACAGTGACTGGCGGGACTAAGCCCCTCCTCCTGTCTACGTCAGCACATCTTGAGAAAAACTGCTGCCAAACTGCCTATCTCCCTATCAGACTGGTTAGTCCTCTCTCCCTGGGGAAATAATGTACAAATGAATCTTCTAACAGCATGGATCACTATTATTATTATTATTATTATTCTGTCTTTTGGCTCTAATTTTGTTTGTTCGTTCTCTGAAGATCTCTTTAACCTTTCCTGGAATGTGATGTTTGCAGTCACTCCACAACTTCCCAGGCCGTGTCCGGTCTTCCGCGTCTCACGGATATAGAATTTTGAACCATAACAATAAAGACGGTAAACAATAACAAACCAACGCACACCGTCGCCATGGATACCGGAAAGCCAGGGAATACGAAGGGCGAAACTCCTCGCCGGCGTTGATATTGCCCTTGGATGGTTCTGCTGAGAGAGAGGGTTTTTTTTCCTCATACGGTGTACAAGCTCATCCAGTCCAAACGTTTTTTGTTTTGTTTTTCGGTGGTTTTTATTATCAATTAAGTGACAAAAATGGCAAATAGAGACAATATCTGAACGATGCGGTAATCAGGCAAGGCAGAGATTACTAATGACGTAGGACACATATTTGTTGGCTTCGGATGAGTCTTTTGTGAGCAAAAGAATACAATGTGAGCGCTTAATCTCAGAAACCCAGCGGAGTACAAAAACTGCAGAACAAGAGCTGTTATTTTAACCCCCCCCCCACCCCCCCCACACCTCCTCCTGCCCCACAACCAACAACAGCTGTTATTTTAAACGAAGGGGCCTCTGACTGGACAAAAACAGCATGGGTTAGAGACAGGGGCAGAACCGCGTCTCAATTAAGGAAAGGGCAGGAAATGGGGGGTCAGGGCTCAATGGGGGGTGGGGGGGGGAGATGAGCCACCTGAGCGGGCGGCACTAGGAAGTCCGGAAACTTCCGTCTGTTGAAGGAGATCAGAACTTCCTGGTGATGAGGTGCGGAACCCTCCTCCGCACCCAAAACACCCAGAGCTTGGCCAACACCGTCTTTTTACTGACCGTCACAAAACGGGGACCGCATGGTCCAGTTCCCGCTCGTTATGAGTCTGCCAGCGAACACGAGAGCAGAACCTGTCCAGTCGAGAAGTCGCTTATTAAATTCAGTAATTTAGGAGCTCTTAGGCGTGATGAAACCCTTCCAGGCTTTTTCAGCTCTGTTAAAAAGTATCTAACTGTAATTAAACCATAATTCACATTGTAAGGGCAAACTATAATAATCTATACCTATAAAGCTATTATCGGACAACGTTGTAAAAACGGAAAAGGGAAATATATAATTTATGTCATTTTGAGAGTCTAATGGCAGTTCAATCAATCTCTTAGTTCCTGATTTCCAGCCAAGAACCAAAGAACCAAAAATACAAAAATAAAAATTAAGCTATGCAGGAACAGTATTCCATGCATGACTGTTCATGACATCACTGCTTGACTGTTCATAACATCACTGCTTGACTGTTTATGACATCACTGCGTGAGTGATTGTGACATCACTGCTTGACTGTTCATAACATCGCTGCTTGACTGTTTATGACATCACTGCGTGAGTGATTGTGACATCACTGCTTGACTGTTTATGACATCACTGCGTGACTGATTATGACATCACTGCGTGACTGATTATGACATCACTGCCTAACTGTGTATTGCATCACTGAATGGCTATTTATGACATCAACACGTGACTGTTTAATGCTTCAGTACCTGCTGCACTGCATTGCAGTTTGACGCTGCACTACATAATCTTCCTAATTGCTCTATTGCTTGTCATTAGATTAATATTGTTGCTGTTTATTACCATCAGGTTTTGCTGTTTCAGCTGAGAACAGATGAGGACCTTGAGGATAGGTCTTATGTGACATGTTAAGCATATGGATTTCATTGTGTTGTTTTATTTGTGTTTTGGGGGTCAGGGGCCAACGAGGAGCTAGCAGAATGTTGTAGAAAGTTAATTTATTTGATCTAATTCATTAAATTTAACTGCCCAATATAAGTCATTTATTGGCTATGGAGTATACACACGCACCGTGTTCCCAAGGCTGCTAATGAAAAAGCAACACAAAAAATAAAAATAATTAAAAGCCTGCAGACACTGCAGCCCTGCATGAGTAGGGTTTGAGATCCATGTAGGAGAAAAGAACAGGAGAGGAGGTCAGGATAGAGGAGAGGAGAGGTGGGTTGGAGGAGGGGAGGGGAGAAGAGAGGAGAAGAGAGGAGAGGAGGGGAGAGGAGGACAGGATAGAGGAGGGGAGAGGAGAGGAGGGCAGGATAGAGCAGAGGTGGGGAGGAGAGAAGAAGAGGACAGGATAGAGGAGGGGAGGGAAAGGGAGAGGAGAGTAAGACAGGATAGAGGAGAGGAGGGAAGGGGAGAAGAGAGGAGGAGAGCACAACGGTAGGCTGGTCAGTTTGTCATGGGTGACGTGACAAAATGTGAGGAGGAATCACAGCTGCTTCACTCCTCTCTCCCCTCGCCCTTGGGGAGCTCACTACACCATAATGTTACTCCTCATGCTTCAGTGGAGGAACGAAAGGAAAGGTGCTTCACGGCAACAAAATAAAAAACTAAAAAAACGAAAGTGAAAAACGGTTAAAGAAAGACGTCAGACGATTAAGTGTTTTTTTTTTTTGAGAGAAGGAGTAATTGGCTGTTGCCTTTGGTGTGTCACAGGTCAGCTGGTTTTTGTGTCCACCTGAATATCACCTTCCATTTCAGCCCCAGGGAACCAGGAGTAATCAGCTGCTTTCATTGATCAGTTAAGTGCCGAGCAGCAGACTCTTAAACCAGCAGACCCTGCAGCTCTCCAAGAGGAAGACTGAACACCACCAGCCCGTGGGTCTTGTCATCATCAAATTCAATTTTTTTTTTTTTTTTTTTAGATTATTGACTGTGTTCCAGCTTTCTCATTTGTGGGTCAGAGTGCAGAGGCAGACTAAGAGGATGAAGGAGGAGAAGATGTATCCTGGGTAGGCTTAGAGCCAGACTGCGGAGAGGAAGGCTGATGTTTTGGTTTCTGGGGGGAGGGGGGGGGGGGGGGTCAGCACAGGACAGAATGTCAGGAAGGGCTTGCAACTGCAATTGGTTTACAAATGATACATCTTAAAATCTGAACCATGTAATGACTTAATCCTGAAACTGCTGTGCTGCAGTGGTGATGTTGGTGGTTGGGGGCGGGGGGCGGGGGGGGGGGGGGGGGCGTGTAAAAGGGACCCCTTTTACTGAAAAGTAAAAGCGATTTAAACAGGAGTTGTCCTGGTGTGTCTTGTGTTGGAATTTAAGCATTGTGTTGAAAACCTCTGCTTGAAATTCTGCTTAACCCTTTAAGGTGTGAGAGCACAAATATGCGATTAGAATGTTCTTAACTGAACATTCTATTGCTGACGTCACAATCACTGCCGGCAATTGAAAGCAAATGGAGTTCTAGAACACTAGAGTCAGAATTTTGAAAAGAAAAATATTCAGAGAAACCTACTCTCCAAAGGCACAATGTAGACAGTCAGTCTTCTTTAACAAAACTAAACCTTCTTTCGTCCATGGACTTGGGCACGGAAAGACGGTGTGATTTCTGTTTTTGTTTTTGTTTTACGTACTGTTTCATCATCTCCTTTAATCTTTATGACCGATGGCATTGTGGGCTTCTTGCCTGAGGAACGCACAGTGCCCCCCCCCGGTCTGCTTTGCCAGGGCTAATCTTAATTGGAAATGCGCGCATGGCGTTGGAGATAGCGGGGTAGAGGTCCGTGAGGAACCGGGGTTTGCACACGTCCTATCGGCCTATCAGAACTGTCCACAAACTCGGGTCACTTGACAATAAGCCCACACGGAGTGGGGAGGCAGGCGGTGCTTTGGAGGGGGGGGGGGGTGTATAGAGGGGGCGTATTCTCTTCTCTTCCTCAATTTTCCCTTCTTTTTCTCTCTTCCATGCCTAAAATAAACAAGGAAGAAGGAAGAGGTTTTAAAAAAAAAACAGAGTTTTCTTTTCAGGGTGGGGTAATGAGGGGACAGAGTGGTGGGTGGGTGACTGAAATCTCTCTGTTTTTTTATGGGGGGGGGGGAAACGACAGAGGTCATTATGTCATCAGAGGTCAGTGCAAGCTGTGGGTATGACATCATGCTCCAGGGATGTGAGGTGGGATTAGACTGTGAATGCAGGGAACAGACAGCAACACAAACAGAGATTATGAGCCCCAACCCCCACACACCCCCCCCCCCCCCCCCCCCCCCCACACACAAGCTGGGGTTTACAGGAGGGCCATAGTCGTGGGTGGGGAGGCGGGGGCGGGGGGGGGGGTGCAATGGATGTCTGATGGGGCATTAGGGGCAGTGACAGAGACAGAGGCAGGAAGTGTGTATGTGTGTGTGTGCGTGTGTCTGTTTGTTTTGCAGATTTTTGTGGCCCCTGGATTGTCCTGTGAAACAGTTTAGCGATTCTCACTTGATGATATTCTGTACACTCTCTCAGTCTGTCTCTCTCTCTCTGTCACTTGTTCACATGTGTGATGCCATCTGTGTGTGTGTGTGTGCATTTATGCGTGCGTGTCTGTCTGTCTTTCTGGTCTATCTGCGTGTGTGTATATCTCAAATGTTTGTATATTTTGTATATCATTATGATTTAATACCGTAAAGTTGCCAAGTATTTCCTGTAAGTCCTTAAAACTTATTTACATTAGATCCCACCCCCCCACCACCCCCGACCCCACACCCATACCTTCCAGTCAGTCTCCACGGCCTCACCTGGCTCTTCCAGCAAACTATGACTATAAATAAACTATGTGCAACGATGCACAAGCACGCCTGCTGTTGCTACCTCATATTTCACATTCACATTTCATGCATTTAGCTGCCACTCTTATCCAGGACAACGTAGGCAGCTTAACTGACATGCTTTCATATGCAGTCCTTTAATGCGGGCATTAATTGCAGTAATTCAGGTTGCGTACCTTGCTCAAGGTTACAGCACCAGTGTCTTCTTTTCTACGTACGTCTATGCACCGTACACTGAATTTAGATCGAATTGTCTGTGTTAGTCTACAACTTTATAACATTTTATTTATGTGCGCTTCCATACCGATGACATCACTGTTGGTGTTTTTTTTTTTTTTAAAACAGTGTTTTAGTCATGTGACCTTACATATACCACGCTCTTCCTCCTTCTCTTCATACCTGACGAAGTATCACACAGTGTCTTTATTCACCTCAGTTAATGTTTCTCTTGTGCACCAGTGACAAGCCCATTTTTCACGTGTGCATTTAGTTGTTGAGTGCCTGGCATGGGAATCAAAAAGCTTAGATCTTAGAAGCTTAGATCAAAATCGTAGATTTAGCACAGCCCAGTTCCACGACTGTTTTGACACGCCCCCAATCACTACGGGTCAGTGTCTGGTTTTGGTAATGGGTAACTGTGCCAGCTAAGATTGCAGAGAAGAGGCCACAGTTTCAGATGTGTAAACAAGGGCCTGCAGGTTCAAATCTCAGGTGCCTTTGTTCGTTTTTTAATTAAATAAAATAATGTTTCTACAAACAGAAACAGGAGCTTACTGAAGGAGTTTTTATAATGACAACAATGGCATTTCTTTGAAATGGTACAGAATAAACCATACCTTTGGAACCAGCTGGAGAGCTAAACAGCACTTTTGAGTTAAACGGTCCAAAAATGTGCCTGTTAGCCCAAAAGAAGGCATAAACTGAATTTCAAAATTTAACACACTCGCAGAATATCCTAAAATCAGGGCAACAGCTTGTGCTTCTGACAGAGCAGTTGTTCTGAATTTTATGACTGTTCTGAAGTCTTTATATAAGTCTTTGGGTTTAGCTCTTAGCAGCAGCTGCTACAGTAGTATATTATCATGCTGTGAAACTCAGCAAATCATCAGTCTGAAGATCATCAAACATTTTGTCTGGGAAATGGATAAAAAATAGTGAATAGCATCTTTACTTTCATCCAAATATGCAGTTAACCGCACCTTTAAAAATGTATGACACGTTTATGCTTTCAAATGATTCACATTTCCTTGCTCTGGTTTTTCACTTCGAAAAAAAAAAAAAAAAAAACTGCAAAGCTTGAATTATGACCAGCATACAGGGAATACCATCCCTGATTAATAATACTGTTTCAGACAGGGATCGGGATTGGGTGGGAGAGGGTTGGGGGGCTGCCAGCTCCAGTCCAGGAAGCAGAGACCCGAGCATGAGGAGGCACAGCCAACAGAGAATGTATGTAAGAAGGAACATGCACACAGGCACACACGTACGTACGCATGCATGCACGCACACACACACACAAACACACACACACACACACATGCATATATGCACATACACACACACAGGTTTATTTTTAGAAATTTATCACTGCTCATGACACCAGGAGAATATTATGAAATTGACACAGTGGTTCAGATCCAGGTTCATAAAGTAAAAGTCTTCCACAGCATTTCGTTCCAATCACCACCTGGACACTTAGCAAATTTCTTCTGCCAGGAGGCAGAACAAATTAGTGACATCAGCTAGCTGGAACAAACCCATGGCAGGGCTCTTCATTTACGACCCCTGGGCTTTCCACCTCTACAAGGCGGGCGGTGTTAAAATGATGACCTCATTCAGTGAGGACAAGGGCTGTGTCAATAAAGCATTAAGCCACAGCACCACATTCGCAAGCAAAACTACATGCTACGGTGCATCTCAGTCTGTGTGCTGTCAGAGAGGAAATGCGAAGAACAGCGAGGATCAGTAAGCATGAGGATCACTTTGCCAATCTGGCGACCCCCCCCCCCCCCAATCATAATGATTCAATCATAATTTATCCTCAGTTTTCTTTCAGATATATCAATGTTAGTTTTTTTGTTATCATTATTTTTTTGGATTTGATGTGATGGATGGATAAGCGAACTCACAATCGTGGCCTGGACAGGAAGTGAACTTCAACAGAAGCGCGGGACGAACAACGGAAGGTTTGGCGGCGTGGGCGAACGCGCGGTGCACCACAGGGGGGCGG
>CM077284.1:81526134-81576134 GCA_039654925.1 Anguilla pacifica | reverse complement strand
CACACAAGTAGGGGGGCTGCCAGTTCCAGTCCAAGAAGCAGAGACCAGAGAATTAGGAGGGCACTACGAGGAGGCAGAGTTTGTCCGCCACCTTGCCTGTGGTGGATTGGGCTGATTTATCTAAGGGGCCTCCGTTTACTGTTCTCTTGTCCTCCAAAGCAGGCCAGTTGTGCTGAGCTCTGGGCTGAGTGCCTGGCTTTGGTGGGGAGGGGGGGGTGCGGGGGGGAGGGGGGTGGGAGTGGTGAGAGGGGTCTGTTCCTGGTCCCAGAGGTCTACTTAAGGACCCATCAGGTTTCCACAGGACCCAAACCACCCCCCACCCACCCACCCCACCACTCCGCCAGAAGGCTAGAACGAGTTCCCTCATTCCATTATGCACAAAATGAAATGCCACTTATCGACTCCGCAGAGAAGGCAAAAGTGGCTTCTGCTTAAGAGCATCGAAAATATGCATCAACAGCAGCAACAAACAGGCAAAAGCACAGTCAAATGTACGTTTGTTTGACTCTTTGAAGAGCAGTTAAAAAAAAAAAAAACATCCTAAATCAGTGTTCCAGAACGCCATTGCGTTCAATCACCAGTAGGTCTAGTGATTGTGACATCAGCATTAGAACGTACAGTTCTCACAACATTCTGATCACATATTTGTGATCTCACATCTTGAAGGGTTGATACACCTTTCCAGGACTGGTCTGCTCCCTGGCTCAGAGGCACAGATAAGGAATTTCACCGTCCGTCTCCGACGCGGCTGAAATCGATTCCCCGGTGACCCAGAGAGGGACGGTACCTTTCTCCTCGACGGCGCTCAGGGTCAGTGAGACCGCAGCGCAGGCCCGTTCGTGTCACACCGCTGATTTTACCCTCGGGAAAAAAAAACATAAACTATCCTCTCTACTAGCCTGCCAGTCAGACGTTTCCTGCTGAGGAAGCTAAATTCCTTCGGTGTTGACAGCACAGTCCCGACTGAGTTTTATAGATCGTCCTCTGAGTCTGTTTCAACTTTTGCAGTCATCTGCTGGTTTTCTAATCCAACTAAAATAAAATAAAAATGTTTAAAAAAAAAAACTAATTGCAGAAAGTGGTGAACATCTGCTAAAAAAATTACAGGGATGTCTGAACATGAATTTTAGAGAAGCCACATCAAGCATAAGCCCGCTGCTATCCCAACTGGCCAAGCCCACCTGCTATACCCAGAATTCAAAGTGCTATCTTGTGTTTAAGAATGTAGCCTATGTAACCCCTGCTAAAACCTACCAGAGCTGAACCCAAGTTCGTATATACAGCCACTGAAGTTGAATGGGTTAATCTTCACCTTCTTTTTAATTAAACCATTTTTTTTTTTTTTTTGCTGAATTAGCACAAGTTCTAAATTGATCTCTTTCATAAATAATCTTTTTTTTTCATATTTTCCCCTTCCTGTAACGTTATGGAATCAAGCTACTGCAAAAAGAACATCATTTGGTGACAACAAAGATCCACTGAACTGGAGCCGGTTTCACAAAGCAGGATTGCTGAGTGAGCTGGATAGCTGCTCTGAGTAAAACCCGGATCCCTGCTGAATCTGGAAACATGGACTGCAGTTCCAGGTTTTACTTGGTGCAGTTATCCAGCTAACTGAGCGATCCTTCTTTATGATACAGGGCCCTAATACTGAACCGAACACTTGGCTGTCCTTAAACCTTGATGAGATTCTGGTATGACTGCCGCTCTGTCACATTCAGAATGATGGATGGCTCTCTGGTGTCTCAGCCCTGTTGAAATGCTGCCGTATAACAGTTAGGGAACCGGGCTTATAACGCCAAGGTTGTGGGTTCGATTCCCACCCAGAGATTGTCCATTTTACCCTTGAGCGAGGTACGCAGTGAAAAGTTCTGTATTGAATCAGCTCTTACAGGGGACATATGGTCTCTATTTGAATTAACACCAGCCATCTTACTGTGTACTCAACTGGAATAGTTTCAGTAAAAAACATATCCACTGTATTAATGGATTGTACGTAAAACTGTAGAGTAATCTCTGTTTATTGCTCTGGATAAGAGCGTCTGTTCGACACTGAAATGTAATGTGGCGAGGAACGGAACCCCCCCCCCGCCCCAACCTCCCCCACCACCCCGTCCCACAAAAAGAAAACCCATTATACCAGCCCAGCTGATAAAGGCCGCTAATTCGCCAAGAATGAATGGGTCTGCTCTCCTAATTCAGTTGCTGTACAACTCTCTCTAATCTCACTCTCTCTCTCTCTCTCTCTTTCATTCTCTCTCTCTCTCTCTCTCTCTCTCTCTCTCTCTCTCTCTCTCTCTCTCTCTCTCTCTCTATCTCTTACCATCTGAGCATTTGTCACTGGCTTAATCTCATAATGTCCTGGCGCTCTGGTGAGAGCGGTTCGGAGTCAGGTACAGCAGGTTTAGGGTCTGGCTGTCAGCGACACCGTCCTGCCCGGAGACAGACTGGGTCTGTGCTTAATCTCGGTGTTAATGACAGAGAGAGAGAGAGAGAGAGAGAGAGGGGGAGAGAGAGAGAGAGAGAGAGAGAGAGAGAGAGGGGGAGAGAGAGAGAGAGAGAGAGAGAGAGGGGGAGAGAGACAGAGAGATGAGGAAGCGCTTAACGTCACTTTGCGTGGCTTAACCTCGCTGAACGTTTTTAATAATCTGTGAGTTCTGTGCCTTCAGAGCCGTGACTCAGACTCATTAGCCCTGACCAGAGGATAAATAGCTGTTATTATCTGAGCGCTACGGCTAATGAGCACTCATCCACTGCAGCTCTGACACAGGGGAGAGCTTTTACATGCACTCACACACACACACAAACACACACGTACACACACACACACACACGCACACACACACAGGCACGCACACACACACACGCACACACACGCACACGCACTCACACACACACTCACACGCACACGCACGCACACATACACTCACACACACTCACATGCACACGCACGCACACACGCACTCACACACACACACACACTCACACGCATGCATGCACGCACACACTCACACTCATACACACACACACACACACAAACACACACGTACACACACACACACACACATGCACACACACACACTTACACGCACACACACACGCATGCACACGCACATGCAGGCACACACTTACACGCACGCACACACACACGCACACGCACGCACACACTCGCACACACACACACACCTACACGCACACACACACGCACGCACACACACATGCGTGCATGCACACACATGCATATACATACACACACACTTACATGCACACACACCCAAACATTTATTTACTTGTTTGTTTGTTTGTTTGTTATGAACTTCAAGCCGCTCCTCAAACTATTATTCTTGGGTCACAGAGGTCACAGCGATGCACACTGAAAACTCCCAGGATGCATCTCTTCCCTGAGGTTGCGCTGTAGCCCAGGTTTGGCTCATTTTTGAAAGAGCACTCAAAAGCCGTGTTTCCACCAAAAGTACCCGGAACTTTTAGTCCCAGGAACTACTTTTCAAGGAACTAAAAGGTTCCTTCAGCCCATTGTTGTCTGCGTTTCCACCGCGGTCTAAAGTCCCGCGACGATTAGGCAAATTAGCCCGCTGACGTATGAAAAAGCGACGTTGTCGTCGGTCCATCTGTCCTATGATTTCTTCTGTAACTCCATACTGCCACCGAAGTACATTATTTTCCAATAACCGGGACAGCCCGAGGGGTTTATTCCACTTATACAACAGGTTACCAATAATGACTATATATGGTTACTTTAGTAGGCTATTTATTGATTTTTATCGACTTAATCACCTGAAATTGAAATATTTTTCCGCGGCCGTTTGTGCATATTATTTTACCGTTGCCAAGCAACACTCTCGTTGGTACTTCGACTTGGACCGTTGTTATGCAACTAACAGGAAATAACAGACCAATATAGATTGTAACTGTTTTCTATACCCTCTCAAACACATTCATTATGTTTTGTTTTTTTATGCGAACATCCACTTTCATGTCTTGGCATCCGAGGCGACAGAATGCATTCACATTCCACAAATAACTGGTAACCACATGGCAGAAAACATGCACACGTCGTAAACAATTGGCTGTTGAATTGATTAATTTGACTGTCATCGTCATTTCCATATAATCGCAAAACGACAAGAATAAATAGAATGAAAACTCGGAATTGCGTGAAAATATAAATTAATACCGTTTGCTTTCATCTTTTAAAGTTACTGCTAGCGGAGCAGCTAAATACTTGAAGCGTGCCCTCCAGATGCGAACCATGCACCATAGATTAGTCCGTATGTCTAGTCTTCCTGGTCTGTTTGTGGAATTGAACAATCGCAGAGTAAAATTGTGGCAGTTTGAAAAATCAAAAGGGACAATTACTAGAATTAACCTGTTATTTTACCCTGAAAAAAAGTGCGGAAGGTGATTTTTTACAGTTTACTTTTACTGTATCCCCAACGTAAATTACACAGTACTACCGCATACCTCACATAACTGTGTCAAGCGTTTTGAGTCAATTATAACGGGCTGACAAAGAAAATCCGGATGAAAATATTCAGCAACCAAATTAAATCGTTTGAATGTTTTGGTACGTAATATGCTGTCCCAGCACGAATGCTTAATATTTTATAAAACAGACTTAATGCTAAAGCAAGAAAAGAACAGAAGAGCGTACAAAATAATCCTCAATCTTAACTTCTTATCTGTAGATGTTGGCAGGCTATAACCAAAAGTAGGCTACTGCGCCGCATAACATAATGTCTGAATTCAAGTTATTTGCGGCTGCAGATTTTTAAAAATGGCGGTTGAAATAAAATGCTGCGAGTAGGCTACTCGACCAATCAGAAATGTTCAGCTCTTGCGCCCCACCCCAAAACCTCCTGTACTTTTCGAAAGTACTACCCCCGAGCAGGTACTTTTTTGGGGGTAAAATAAAGTCCCCGGGAACTTCCTGGGGAAAGTTCCTGCGGTGGAAACGCGGCATAAGGTAGTGACACAGGAGAGCAAGCTTTCCTTT
The DNA here is from genome assembly GCA_039654925.1 of Anguilla pacifica. Taxonomy (NCBI): domain Eukaryota; kingdom Metazoa; phylum Chordata; class Actinopteri; order Anguilliformes; family Anguillidae; genus Anguilla; species Anguilla pacifica. Next base: position 81,571,120 of record CM077284.1, on the reverse strand, counting down.
GCCAGGTCAGGCATGAAAATGGTTGCTGATGCATGTCGGAAAACTTGGCTCTGTTTTTGTGTTTAGGGTCTCGTGTTCTCTGTCTATCTCTCTCTGTCTCTCTAACACACACACACACACACACACACACATACTCACACACACACACACACACACCCACTACACACACACACACACACACACACACACACACATACTCACACACGCCTCCACTTAATTTTCTTTTCAAACTGGCATTCTTAAATGTTTTTTTAGGAAGAGGAAGATGGGGAGTTAATTATCTGTCCTCCTCCTCTTCCTCGTCTGTCTGATACTGACAGACAAGTACTGCAGTCTGCCCTTTAGGGCTGTCTGGAATATTCTCCCCTCTCTTCCTTTATCCTCCTCCTCCTCCTCTTCATGTGCATGTGTGTGTGTGTGTGTGTGTGTGTGTGTGTGCGTGTGCATGTGCATGTTTGTGTGTTTGTGTGTGTGAGCGTGTGCATGTATGTGTGAGTGTGTGCGCGTGTGCGTGCGTGCGTGTGTGTGTGTGTGTGTGTGTGTGCGTGTGTGTGCGTGCGTGTGTGTGTGTGTGTGTGTGTGTGTGTTGGGGGGACTTGTGTAAGTTCAGACCTCACATTTTCCGAAGATGACTATCGCTTTGAAATCAGAGAGTAGAAAATGAGGTGGCCAGGAAAAACCTGGGAACATCTGGCTCGTGTTTTCTGTTAAAACACCACCGCAGTTCACCAGTCCATATGAAAGATGATTATACTCATTCGGGAGGAGGCAGTTAATCAGCATGATAAAAACATCCCTCGTGTTCCAGCTCTTGAACGCTCGTGTGCTCAACAGGCAATTACAAACCTGTCAAATGTCCTCCACAAAGTGTCTGGCTAGGAGTGTCATTTTTCAGTTACAGCAGGAGATTACTAAAAAGCTTCATTCAGAATTGTACATCATATACACAGGCTGCAACGTTTCAGTCAGAATATTACTTTATGTGCTGTATGTTCACGGTATAATGCTCAGTTAGTTATATACAGGTTGATTCGCCAGCCTATAAATGTGTCAGAATTACACTGTGTATCTGACCAGCATATGATGCGCCTCAAAGTGTTGGACATTATGCAGAAGTAGGCTATAATATTGGTGTTGGGCTTGTACATTAAATGGACTGCATTTATATGGTAAATGGACTGCATTTATATCGCGCTTTTATCCAAAGCGCTTTACAATTGATGCCTCACATTCACCAGAGCAGTTAGGGGTTAGGCGTCTTGCTCAGGGACACTTCGACATGCCCAGGGTGGGGGGATCGAACCGGCAACCCTCCGACTGCCAGACAACCGGTCTTACCTCCTGAGCTATGTTGCCCCCACACATTTCCAGACCTATGTTTACATTTGAATTTTAAATGGTAAATGTACATGGTACACGGCGTTTTTACAGCTAGACCAGGATGTTTTCACTGTAACTGCAGACTGTGTAAAGCGGGCTCTAGGCGCTTAATTTTCAGCCGGACGCTAAACGTCGTCCGACCGGGGTTCTAACCCTCTGTCAGAGAGTCGCCCGTTAAATCTGACCCGGCCCGTAACGTCGCGGAGACAGTACGCCGCGTCTGACCCCCCCGGGGGGGCGGTGAGATCGCGCCGGGTTTCACGTTTCCAGCCCTCCCGGGGGTAATTAAACACGCGGACGGTTTAACGAGGAGCCGTTAAACGTCACAGTTAAAAGCTTCGTTAGCGTTCGCGTCGGAACCCGCGGAAGCTTTACGGCCGGGCCCGGCGACGCGACCCCTCTCGCGTTGGGGCTGCCGCTCGGGCGCGCGCGGTTCCTGCTCTCTCCTTCACTTGAACTCAGAAGGACGGTAAATCGTATCATAAAAATAAAAAATAAAAAATAATAATAAAATTTAGCTGAACTTGTGTTTCTGTCGTCTGCAGCAGCTGCCAAAATCTGGAACCGATTTAAATTTTGCGGGGCGTCACGACACAATCATCCACCCTAAATAACGGACACAACAACTCTCGTCATCAACATTCCTATGGATCACCCATTACATTACATTACATTGCATTACATTATATTACATTACATTACAGGCATTTAGCAGATGCTCTTATTCAGAGCGACTTACACAACTTTTACATAGCGTTTAACATAGTATCAATTTATACAACTGAAGCAATGCAGGTTAAGTACATTGCTCAAGGGTACAGTGGCGGTGTCCTACCGGGGAATCGGACCTGTGACCTTTAGGTTACAAGACCAGATCCTCACTCATTATACTACACTACCGCCCCATATGCACTTTAACCTCACATTCATAAACTCATTGTTTTATTTCAAATCCAATGCGTTGGAGTGCAGATCCAAAACGTTCTTTTGCATTCAACTGTACACGAAGCAGCTTGAGGCTATTAGATAAGCACTGATAAGCACAATGGTCATGACATATCATACAGTGTCACATGCAAAAAGTAGCTGCATCAGTCTTTAATGTGTTAGATTAGTCCAGAATCACTGCTTCAACTTTTACCTAAATGTGGAAAAAAAAACCCCCCACATATTTTAAACAAGAAGCTGGGCTCTGGTCCTATTTTCAACTTTGTGTGTGCGTGTGCGTGTGCGCATGCGCGTGAGTGCGCATGTGTGTGTGTGTGTGTACCAAATAGCCACCGCATTATTCACAAACAAATGAAACAGTTGCAAAAACCATTTGTGACCGCTCTTATAAAAGGAGAGAGAGAGAAACAGCGAGAGAGAGAGAGAGAGAGAGAGAGAGAGAGAAAGAGAGAGAGAGAGAGAGAGAGAGAGAGAGAGAGAGAGAGAGACAGAGAGAGAGAGAGAGAGAGAGAGAGACATGAGAAAAGCAATTTCATCTTGGCCGGCCGCACATCATTCTCTGCGGCAGTAAACACAGTTATTATCTTTTGTGGTTTTTTCTATTTTCTGCGGTAAAGTGGATGTAGGACGAGCCTTTTCTATCTCTCTCTCTCTCTGTCTTTCTCTCTCGCTCTCCCTCTCTCTGTCTTTCTCTCTCGCTCTCCCTCTCTCTGTCTTTCTCTCTCTCTCTGGCCTCAGATTTAGGTCACGTCAGGAAAACACTTCCATCTCTGAGGGGAGATTAAGGTTCAGTTTCAGCCCTACTCCCCCTGTGTAATTGAAATGAAACAAATGGATTTGCTGGACCGGGTTCTGTACGGAATGGCAGGGGCCCGGGCGGTCACACAGACCAGGGGCCGCACAGACTAGGAGCCACACAAACCAGGGGCCACACAGACCTGGGGCCACACAGACTAGGAGGCACACAGAACAGGAGCCACAGAGACAAGGGGCCACACAGACTAGGGGCCACAAAGACTAGGGGCCACACAGACCAGGGGCCACACAGACTAGGAGCCACACAGACCAGGGGCCACACAGACTAGGAGCCACACAGACCAGGGACCACACAGACCTGGGGCCATACAGACTAGGAGCCACACAGACCAGGGGCCACACAGACTAGGATCCGCACAGACCAGGAGCCACACAGAACAGGGGCCACACAGACTAGGAGCCACACAGACCAGGGGCCACACAGACTAGGAGCCACAGAGACAAGGGGCCACACAGACCAGGAGCCACACAGACCGAGGCTACACAGACTAGGGGCCACACAGACTAGGAGCCACACAGACCAGGGGCCACACAGACCTGGGGCCACACAGACTAGGAGCCACACAGACCGAGGCTACACAGGCTAGGAGCCACACGGACCAGGGGCCACACAGACTAGGAGCCACACAGACCAGGGGCCACACAGACTAGGGGCCACAATGACTAGGAGCCACACAGACCGAGGCTACACAGGCTAGGAGCCACACGGACCAGGGGCCACACAGACTAGGAGCCACACAGACCAGGGGCCACACAGACCAGGGGCCACACAGGCTAGGAGCCACACAGACCAGGGGCCACACAGACCAGGAGCCACACAGACCAGGGGCCACACAGACCAGGGGCCACAGAGACAAGGGGCCACACAGACCGGTGGGCCACACAATCTAGGGGTCACATCGATTAGGGGGTAAAATGCAAACCAGGAGCCACACAGACCAGGGGGCCCCTCTCTATTTATTTTCCTCTCTGTCTTTCTCTCTTTCAGTTCAATTCAATTTGCTTTATTGGCACGACAAAAACACACCATGTTGCATGGCCAAAGCACACAGTATAGAAGAAAACATCCATTTAACACTCAACAATACTAAACACCATAAATAATGAACATTAACCACACATGAAAACAAGAACTTTCCTTTGATTGGAATTTTCTCTCTCCCACTTTCCATTCCTTCTATCTCTTTCTCTTTCTGGCTTTCACTCGCCTCCTTTCTTCGTTGTGTTTCTCTCTCCATCTCTGTCACACACACACATACACACACACACACACACACCTCATTTCAGTGTCTTAGCCAGTCGAGGATTTTTGCTACGGTACTGAGGGCTCAAGCGTGAGTTTTCGATGCACAGCACGAAGTTCCCTCACAGCGTAAAGCCCAGCTCCTGTGATTTCCTCTACACGCACCACAATGGCCATGACCGCCATCGCAGAGCAGCGGTGAACGCTGTGGGAGTTTTTCACTCTTTACTTTCGCTCCAACACTGAGCTTGCATCACCATGAAGATCAGACCCTGTATTTCAAAGCCGGCTAGTCCCCAGGCCTGACTAATCAACGCAGACAATGCCCTGTCTGACTCTGCCTGACCTGTTCTGCAGTCTGCCCTTTAGAGATGTCTGGAATATTCTTCCCTCCCATCTCTGTCCATCCTCCTCTTCCTCTTCCTGTGTGTATGTGTGAGTGTGTGTGTGTCTGTGTGTCTGTGTGTGTGTGTGTGTGTTTGTGTGTGGGTGTGTGTGCGTGCGTGTGTCTGCCATGCACTAATACATGCCCACTGAATCTTACTGTGATCATATGCAAATGAGATCCAGTCGTCAAGGCCCCCAGGCCCGATTCATCAAAAACAGATACATCACAGAGACATCATGGTCTGTTGGCCAGACTGATCGGCACAGACACACCCAAAGTACACTGCTAGTAAACACCCACTGAAGTGCACTCCGATCATATGCAGACGAGATGCAATCATTACAGCCCTCAGGCCTAGGTAATGAGCACACACACGCGCACACACACACACACACACGCACACACACGCGCACAAATGCACCCAGCCTTCCGGCAGCACATGCCCACTGAGACTCGCTCGGATCGTATGCAAATGAGGAGCCAATCGTCATGGTTCCCAGGCAAGACTGACATCAAATTCCGGAACTCCGCGGGCAGTGAGAGACCCGGCCAATGGCAAGGCTGCGAACAGAAGAGAGAGAGAATGGGCGAGCGAATAAGTTCACGCCCTTTAAACCCCCCCCCCATCCCCCCCCCCCCACCCCCCCCCCGCCATTCATCAGATGTGCTCTTTATTTCTTTTCTAAATTGTATCTCTTTTTTCGGCAAGACTGCTTTTAATTTCACCCTGAATACTTAATGTCCCAAGACAGCAACAGCAGACACGTACAAAAAAAAGAAAAGAAAATCTGAACAGAAATAATTAAACAAAAACATTTCCTTTTTTTTTACACATTAATGCGGAGACAAGGGGAGGAGGGGCGGCTGGTGAATTTTATTGAGGGGAAATTGATTCCCATCAAAGCGCTCAGCCGAGCTTGTTTATTTTTGGCGCGACGGAGGATAAGAGATGAAAGAGTAAAAAAAAACACAGAAGACGAGGGGGAGGGGGAGGTGCAGGAGAAGGAGGAGAGACATTTAAAAAAGAGAGGAGAAGGAGAAGAGCGTCGCGCTCGGCGAAGGGGAGAGAGAGAGAGAGAGAACGAGAGAGAGAGAGAGAGAGAGAGAGAGAGAGAGGGAGCGCGAGACTTGTGAGGCATGGCTGACCTAGATTCTCCTCCTCCGCTCCGATCCACGCGCTCATGAATGTTTGATTGTGTCTCTGACAATAGCTGTATTTATACACAACAGCTTTTTTAAATTACCCAGCGACTGCGGAAAAACAGTCGCTGGATTATCATCCGGTTGGGGAGCAAGACATCTTGTTTACAGCAAAAAAAAAAAAAAAAAAAGGGAAAAAGTGGATAAATTAATATAAGAACTCCAACCCCCCCCCCCCCCCTCCCACTCCCCCGTCCCCTGTCTCCCTCTTGCACCTCCCCTCACCTCGCCGCACCTCCCCCCCAAGATGAGCTCCGGCAGACGATCGAAACGTGTCAGGATTTAATGAGCTGCTCTCTCACATCTGTTTCTCAGTGACAGAATTCCAGCCTTGACATGCTGATGCTAACGGACTGTTCAGTGCATGCATGGACAGTATAGCGTCCGCCATGCACCATGCATCATGCAGCATGCGCCATGCAGCATGCAGCATGCAGGGCTGTTTGTGTGATAACCCTTATAGAAATGGAATATCTTGCAATGTGTCGTGGTTTTATTACTTTTTGTTGACAAAATAATGAGACTTGCAGTATATTTCACAGCTTAGCAGTGTATTACATGTGTGTATGTGTGTGTGTGTGTGTGTGTGCATGCGTGTATTTAGTTATATTTGTGGAAGTAGCCATACATTCTGGATTTGTCAATATTCCCGCCTATTTTTACGTTGCAATGTCCTGGTCATATATTTTATTTCAATATATTTTCAGGGCATTACATCCATAAGAGAAAACAAATGTGTACTTATTCATTTAATTTTTTATTTCTTCTTCTTTTTTTATTTTTATTTTTTAAACATGCGATTAGCGCGGCACCGCGTTAGCGCTCAGCGGGGTGCGAGCAGGAGGACCGGAGCTGTTCGCTGTAACAATGGCGGCGCCACACAGCGGCTGTCACGGAGACCGTCCAAAAAAGCGTCCGCTCGTTCGCTCGTCCAGCCTCCGTGAGAGAGAGAGAGGCGTGGTCCTGGGGAAGAGACGCGCAGGAGAGCCCACCCCCCTACCCGTCCACCCCTCCCCCAAATACGACTCCTCCGAGCTTGCTGTCTCTGGCTGCTCCAGGGGGACTGAAAGAGGGGGAGGGGTTTAGCGTGTTAAAATGGCGGCGCGGTCTCCTCGCGGTGGCGGGAAGCGTATGAGTGCGCTCATGAATAATTAAACGGTAAGTGCGCCCTGCTTCGCTCGCGCTCTCGGTTGTCATGCCGATGGAACTTCGAAAATCGGCACGGTGATGCAGATGTTGGCGAAACAGGGGGGGTGGGTGGGGGGGGGGTGGGAGGGAGAGGAGGGGGTTGGCTGGGGGTTCTAATGGTGGAGGGGTGTAGGCATTTGGTCAGTGCACCTCCCCCATCATCCCTCTCAAACAGTGAACAATCCCCTCCACCAAACCCCATCAGTCCCACCAACCCCCCCCCGTGCCCCTTCCTCTCACGACCCCCCCCCCCCCCCCCACCGCACCCGAACCCCAGATGATGGCGCAGCAGATTACTGTGCATCAGCCGTTGTCATGGTCACAGAATAAGGGGGAAAAAAAAAACCTTTGCTGGGGTTGCCACGGCAACTATTGAGAGGAGCCAAGAGCAGTTCCATGGTCGGCGGTGGCGGTGGCGGAGGTGGGGGGGAGCAGCGGCAGAACTGAGAATGAAATGGCGGACAGATTAAATAGCGAGATTGTCTGTGAGACGGGCTGCGGGCACACACACACACACACACGCGCACACACGCACGCACACACAAACACACACACAAACGCACACAGGTGTTCATACCCACAGCTGTTAGTTCCGTACCTATAACCAGACAGAGCTGGATGGCAGACTGTAATCTCTAAAAAAAGACCCAGTTTTTTCTTTTTTTTTCCTTTTTTTTTGGCTGCGGTGTGACAGCTGGTTCTAAGCGGAACAACCCACACGGCCGTAATAGGCCCTGATATTAAATCACTCGGCTCAGCTCGTTCAGCGCAAAACTGACCTTTTTTTTTTTTTCTTTCCCAAAAAAAAAAAAAGAGTCATAAAGTTCTGGGGAGGCAGCCGGTGGAGTGAGTGTTTCACCTTAAAACTTTAAGCCACAAACATCACAGAGGATTTACATTAGAAGGGGAGGGAGAATGTTACTGAAATGTAGATGAGAGAGGAGGGAGAGGGCTGATCAAACCATCCATTATCTATACCCGCTTATCCTGGGCAGTGTCCATCCATTATCTATACCCGCATATCCTGGACAGGGTCCATCCATTATCTATACCCGCTTATCCTGGGCAGGGTCCATTCATTATTTATACCCGCTTATCCTGGGCAGGGTCCATTCATTATCTATACCCGCTTATCCTGGGCAGTGTCCATCCATTATCTATACCCGCTTATCCTGGGCAGTGTCCATCCATTATCTATACCCGCATATCCTGGACAGGGTCCATCCATTATCTATACCTGCTTATCCTGGGCAGGGTCCATCCATTATCTATACCTGTTTATCCTGGGCAGTGTCCATCCATTATCTATACCCGCTTATCCTGGGCAGTGTCCATCCATTATCTATACCCGCATATCCTGGACAGGGTCCATCCATTATCTATACCCGCTTATCCTGGGCAGGGTCCATCCATTATCTATACCTGCTTATCCTGGGCAGGGTCCATCCATTATCTATACCTGTTTATCCTGGGCAGTGTCCATCCATTATCTATACCCGCTTATCCTGGGCAGTGTCCATCCATTATCTATACCCGCATATCCTGGACAGGGTCCATCCATTATCTATACCCGCTTATCCTGGGCAGGGTCCATCCATTATCTATACCTGTTTATCCTGGGCAGGGACTCGGGGGGTACTGGAGTCTATCCCAGCATGCATTGGACAAGAGGCTGGAATACACCCTGGACGGGCTGCCAATCTGTCACAGGGAAAGTAGGGAGAGGGGAGATAAGGAACTGAGAAAGACAGAAGAATGAGACAGGACACACAGGAGAGAGGCGACTAAAAAGATGAAGAGATCAACTACAGAGAACAGAGAGAGAGAGAGCAAGAGAGAGGGAGGGATTTGATTTTTACATTCTTTTACTTATTTTGAGCAAGATGGTTTTGTATGAAAGTTTTCTACTACGAACCCCATGGCAGTTAAAGTTAAAAAGAAAAAACTATACAATTAAAGACAGATATAACAATAGATGGACAGATAGAGAGAGACTGACTGAGCGTGAGAGATGGAGAGATCGAGACAGACAGACAGAATGATAGACGGAGATGAAGAAAGAGAAACATAACACAAGAATGCAAAATAATGAGGAAAACAGGCCAATGAGTCCATGCACACTCACCATGAACAGAGAGAGAGAGACAGACAGAAAGACGAAGTGGTAGAGGGAAAGAGAGAGAGAGAGAGAGAGAGAGAGAGAGAGAGAGAGAGAGAGAGATTTAAAAACCCTTTTATTGGGACATCGTTCAACCACAGAAATTACTGTACAAAAAATAAAAATTATAGACAATCAACATACAGAGAAAAACTATCAAAAAAACTAACCACAGGCAGAAAAGAGAGAATAGATAGAGAAAAGAGACAGAGAGAGAGAGAGAGAGAGAGAGAGAGAGAGAGAGAGAGACCGAAAGAGAAACGGAGTTATAAAAATAGACAGAGAGAGTGAGATGACAGAAAGTCAGAATGATGGACAGAGAGATGAACAGAGTGAGAGGGCAGAAAGACAGAATGACGGACGGAGAGATACAGAGAGATGATAGAAAGACAGAATGATGGACAGAGGGGAACAGCGGTAGAGCTGGAGAGCTGGCCTGTGGCTGCTCGCTGCCACAGCCCAGAGCTCGACCCCCTCCGGACCCCCCTAAACCGACCCCCAGCCCCCACTCACACTGGACCGACAGACAAAACCTCTGCCACCCCCCAATCCTGCTGTTGCCATGGTAACCAGTTGTTGGTTACTGATGGGGGATTGGTTGCTGCCGTGGTGACCGTGGTTTCCAATCAAACTTGTTACAGGGGCCTGGGGAGAGAGAGGGGTGGGGGGGCAGGGGGGGTGGGGAGGGAGGGGGCAAGAGAGAGAGAGGAGAATGAAAGTGAGAGAGAGTGAGCGAGAGAGACAGGGAGAGACAGAAGGAAAAAAGAGTGAGAGGGCAGCAGAGATGAGAGAGAGAGAGAGAGAGAAAGATAGAGAGAGGGGGAAAGGACACAGGGCAGAATGAGCACAGAGAAAAAGAGGAGGAAAAGCACAGGGGGAAACAGAAAGAGATAAGGAGACAGGGAGAAAAGAGAGAGAGAAGGAAAGAGAGCGGGAGAAGGACATGGAGGAGAGCGCCGGGCAGGCTGAGCGAGGAGACAGACCCGCGCTCCTCAGGGGAATTCGGCGGGTGCTGGGGGCGGGGCTGGGGGCGGGGCCCTGCATCAGTGCACAGTCTGAGCCCCCCCCGCCACCTTCTGCAGGGACAAGGGCGGGTCAGGAGAGGAGCAGAGAGGAGAGACAGGAGAAGAGAGGAGCAGAGAGGAGAGACAGGAGAAGAGAAGAGCAGAGAGGAGAGACAGGAGAAGAGAGGAGCAGAGAGGAGAGACAGGAGCAGAGAGGAGAGACAGGAGCAGACAGGAGAGAGAGGAGCAGAGAGGAGAGACAGGAGCAGAGAGGAACAGAGAAGAGGAGAGTGGAGAGAGGAGCAGACAGGAGAGAGAGGAGCAGACAGGAGAGAGAGGGGCAGACAGGAGAGACAGGACCAGAGAGGAGCAGAGAGGAGGGAGAGGAGCAGACAGGAGAGAGAGGAGCAGACAGGAGAGAGAGGAGCAGAGGGGAGAGAGAGGAGCAGACAGGAGAGAGAGGAGATACAGGAACAGAGAGGAACAGAGAAGAGGAGAGTGGAGAGAGGAGCAGACAGGAACAGAGAGGAGGGAGAGGAGCAGACAGGAGAGAGAGGAGCAGACAGGAGAGAGAGGGGCAGAGAGGAGAGAGAGGAGCAGAGAGGAGGGAGAGGAGCAGACAGGAGAGAGAGGGACAGAGAGTGGAGAGAGGAGCAGACAGGAGAGAGAGGAGCAGAGAGGAGCAGACAGGAGAGAGAGGAGCAGAGAGGAGCAGAGAGGAGGGAGAGGAGCAGACAGGAGAGAGGGGAGCAGGCAGGAGAGAGAGGAGCAGACAGGAGAGAGAGGAGCAGAGAGGAGCAGACAGGAGAGAGAGGAGAGAGAGGAGCAGACAGGAGAGAGAGAAGCAGGCAGGAGAGAGAGGAGCAGACAGGAGAGAGGGGAGCAGAGAGGAGAGAGAGGAGCAGAGAGGAGAGAGAGGAGAGAGAGGAGCAGACAGGAGAGAGAGGAGAGACAGGAACAGAGAGGAACAGAGAAGAGGAGAGTGGAGAGAGGAGCAGACAGGAACAGAGAGGAGAGAGAGGAGCAGAGAGGAGAGAGAGGAGAGAGAGGAGCAGACAGGAGAGAGGGGAGCAGAGAGGAGAGAGAGGAGCAGAGAAGAGAGAGAGGAGAGAGAGGAGCAGACAGGAGAGAGAGGAGGAGAGAGAGGAGAGAGAGGAGCAGACAGGAGAGAGAGGAGCAGAGAGGAGAGAGAGGAGAGAGAGGAGCAGACAGGAGAGAGAGGAGCAGAGAGGAGAGAGAGGAGAGAGAGGAGCAGACAGGAGAGAGAGGAGCAGACAGGAGAGAGAGGAGCAGGCAGGAGAGAGAGGAACAGACAGGAGGGAGAGGAGCAGACAGGAGAGAGAGGAGCAGAGAGGAGAGAGAGGAGAGAGAGGAGCAGACAGGAGAGAGAGGAGCAGACAGGAGCAGACAGGAGAGAGAGGAGAGAGAGGAGGGAGAGGAGCAGACAGGAGAGAGAGGAGCAGACAGGAGAGAGAGGAGCAGGCAGGAGAGAGAGGAGCAGACAGGAGCAGACAGGAGAGAGAGGAGGGAGAGGAGCAGACAGGAGAGAGAGGAGCAGACAGGAGAGAGAGGAGCAGACAGGAGCAGACAGGAGAGAGAGGAGGGAGAGGAGCAGATAGGAGAGAGAGGAGCAGGCAGGAGAGAGAGGAGCAGGCAGGAGAGAGAGGAGCAGACAGGAGCAGACAGGAGAGAGAGGAGGGAGAGGAGCAGACAGGAGAGAGAGGAGCAGACAGGAGAGAGAGGAGCAGACAGGAGCAGACAGGAGAGAGAGGAGGGAGAGGAGCAGACAGGAGGGAGAGGAGCAGACAGGAGAGAGAGGAGCAGACAGGAGAGAGAGGAGCAGACAGGAGCAGACAGGAGAGAGAGGAGGGAGAGGAGCAGACAGGAGAGAGAGGACCAGAGAGGAGAGGGAGGAGGAGAGAGGAGCAGAGAGGAGCAGAGAGGAGCAGAGAGGAACGACGTGTCACTGCTGCTGTTACAGCCTCAGTGCTGCAGAACCAGCTACCAAAACACAGCACCTCCTCACCTTCCAGGGGCTTCCGCTTAAACACTGCAGGGGAAAAGACACTGCACACAAGTATTTAAATGGAAAGCGTTAATGCTATTGTTAAGCACGCACACACACACACACACACACACACACATAGATACTCACACGCACATATGTACTGTGTGCACATAAATATAGACATGTACACACACACACACATGCGCATGCACACACTACCCTGTTTGGGTCTATGATGATCGCAGTATAGCTGCATTGTGGGCGGGGCTTGTGCCAGTGACGAGGATCCTGACAGTCTGCTCTGTAGCCAGCATAGCATTGCCACGGCGACACTCTCTGGCCGAACTGTTGAGGGGGGGTGGGGGCTTGGTATGCAAATTACACAAAAAAAAAAAAAAACCAGAAACAAAACAGTAGCCTTGACTAATGGTAGGGGCAGAAGGAGGGGGGATTTGCCCCCATCCCCACCCCTCCCCCAGGCAGCGGCATGGGCACAACACAACTGGCACTCCAAAAGCCCTTCAGACAGACAGAGGACAAAACACCACCGCTCTGGAAACTGGCTTTTCAACCGTCCTCATTTTCCTCAAAAAACAAAAAAAAAAACAAAACAAAAACAAACACCTGCCGCTGTCACTCACTGTCGAGCCGGGGGGTAACCGAGGGGGGGGGCAGGGGGGTCAGAATTGGGATTAACCACAAACAGATCCAGCAAAAACCAGCTTGAGCTGAACGTGGCCCCTTTGGAGGCTGAAGCCAGCCGCTGCCGTGGCGACGCAAAGCCGACAGCCGCGTAGGCGGAGCCCAGAGTCAGCCGGATAAAGGGGGTACACCACGCCCCCAGACTCTCTGGGCCCCCGGGGGCCACGGCGGGGTTACTGGGGGTCGCAGGTGGCACTCGAATGCAGGATGCACCAGAGCGTTTTTCACCCAAATTACCCAGAATGCCGTGCAAACAGGATCAGTCGGCTGGATGAACAATGAGCATCGCACCAGCACAGATGAGCACCTGCTCAGAAGCTAATACTAATGCTATTCCTGCTACTGCAACTAACACTAGTGCTACTACTCCAGCCTCTATTAATGCCAGTACTACTATAAATAAAGATAATGCTACTGCTACTACCACAGCCATTATTAATGCTATTACTAATATAAATAAAGCTAATGCTACTGCTACAACTAATACTAACGCTACTGCTGCTACTACAGCCAATATTAATGCGATTACTATTACAATAAAGCTAATGCTACTACTAAAACTAATACTAATGCTACTGCTACTGCTACTACTACAACTAAAACTAGTGCGAATACTACCACTACTACTAATGCTACTACTATAGCTAATACTAATGTCGCAGTTACTACTATAAGTAATACAAATAGTACTGCAACCAGTAATAATGCTTCTACTGCTACAACTAATACTATTGATAGGCTACTGCAACTACAGCTATGACTAATGCTACTACTACTAACCGTCCATGTTGGAGCATGAGTCCAAACGGAAGAACAGTCTTAAGGAGCATGGATAGAACACCTGGATGCTCTGTTCACATTTTCATCGATGCTTGCGCCTACAGGAAAAAAATCCCATCATTTCTTTCCAACAAAAACGGCCAAAGAACAAAAATTTCCATCGTAACTATTACTTCTGCTTCTACAGTACAATGCTCACAAGTGACCGAATTTTATTCCTGTCAGGATAATTTAAAGTGCAATGTGAATGTCATCAGTTTCCCCGATAATTACGGCAATGGTAAAAGGTTATGGGTCAGATGTTGTAATCTTAGTCAATCTTAACAGGTATTTTAGGCATATATTTCAGCTAATATATTTTCAATCTTATTAAAAAAGATTGTTTCATTTCAAGATTTGCCAATGGGGTAAGTCAATTTCACTTGTCAAGCAAAAAGCAATGCAATCCAAGCAAATATTTTCAACTTTAGAGAAAGAAAGAAAATGTTAAGTCTAAGACAAAAACTCAATTTTTTTTTATTACTTGCTACCATACTTCCATGTTCCAGAGTTTGAGACTGAGTGCTGCTGTGGCTCACACTGAGCATGCTCAGAAACAGGGCCATTTGAGGATTCTACAGAGCAAGAGCATGACCTTGGATGCAAGCAGCACTTCAGCATAACTCTGACTTGGAATTCCATGAAAATTGAGTCACCTCTTTTCATCTCCATGTAAAAAATAAAATAAAATGAAAAGAAGAATTTCAATGCAATTGCAGGTCATGTTATGTTATTGAATTATATGTTTGTGTGTGTGTGTGTGTGTGTGTGTGTGCGTGTGTGTGAGTGCATGCATGTGTGTCAGTACAGTATATTTAAATTACGATTAAGTAAGTAGCATGGAACTTGTTTGACACGGTTAAAGACAGATGTAAATTGAATCAGCGCAGGTTAATGACCCCAGGAACCAGCCAAGGCAGTGAAGCAGAGGACATTAACGCTCTAGAAGCCATTGGAGGACATTATGGCTCTAGAAGCCATTGGAGGACATTATGGCTCTAGAAGTCATTAGGCCAGTTTGAGGATGAAGTCCTCGGCTTCTCCTGGTCGTACTGGTCGTTGGTTTGCAGGCAGACAACTTCACAAAACAATAATATCACAGTTCAGCACTCCATATAATTGATGCGGCTTTGCTTGCTTGCTTGTACTGCATCAATGCCCCCCAAAAACAAAAAAAACAAAAAAAAAAAACAATTAGGTACCATACCCCCCACATTTACCCGGCCACCTCCACATGAAAGCCTAAGAGATGGTTCACCAACACTGTCACACAATCACTCTGAAAAACATACTGTCTCCATCACAAACTCACGCATTCACACACACACAGGCACACACTCACACAGGCACACACATGCACACACAGACAGGCACGCATTCACACACACACACACACACACACACACACACACAGGCACACACTCACACAGGCACACACATGCACACACAGACAGGCACGCATTCACACACACACACACACACACACACACACACACACAGGGAATGTGAGCTGAATAGAGGACGCTCTGGGTAGTCAGCAGGCCCAGACTGCCCCGTCTCTGCCACCCGGACACTGACAAACAAGACCAATGTAGGGAGGGTGGGGGTGGTGGGGGTGGGGGGGGGGCAGATAAATCACCAGGCCCTAATCACTTTGTGTTTCGGGCCAGCGCTACCGCGGGATCTGGTCCCAGCCGGTTCGGGGCGGCCCGGAGAGGCGGCTCCAGGCAGTTCCCCTTGTCGTTTTGGCAGAGGAGCACTGCCCCGAGCGGCCTCGCCTCGTGCTACACGGCTGTAGGTTTTAGGAGACCCTTTTTGTCCAGAAACAATGGGGGGGGGGGGGGTGGGGGGGGGGAATGGGGGGGCAGCGTACCAGGACGGGGTGAGTGCCAGGGTGCTAGGAGAAAGCAGGAGAACATTCGCCTGCATCCTTACTCCACTTCCATTCAGCCGACAATCAGAGCGACCTACCAATGCAAACACTGGTGCAAAGAACAGGGATCGAAGCACAGACACAGAGGGAGAGAGTACGGGCCTGAGAGAGACAGCAAGTACAAGAAATGCAGACACAACTGACAACTTACAAACTTCCCTTTTGAACATTAAACTAAGTTACACACACACACACATAAATCGACTCGAATAAGCATCGAACTACAATTTACAAGCATTAAACTACAAGGGCAAAGAGAAATACCTTTCACTGCCCTTTCTTTTCTGCCTATTTTTGGCCGGTATATTTATGTTTTTGTTGCTGCTGTAAGTTGTATGAGATGTCAGGTTATTGTGTGCATTATGTCCAGTCTGTCTGTTCGTGTTGATTGACATTATGTCCAGCAACAAATTGCCAGGCAACAAATTGCCCCAGCAACAAACATTATGGGATAAATGAAGTTCATTGAATTGACCTGAACTGAACTGAACCAGGGGCTCTGAATACAGAAAGACAATCAAACGTCAGGGCTGATACTTGGTGCTAGAAAGGGGCGGGGTTAAGGAGCCGGGGTGCACTCAAAAGAGGTGGGTCTTCAGTCGGCATCAGAAAATGGCCGACGTCTCTGCTGGTCAGATTGCCGTAGGAAGCTCATTTCACCACCGAGGGGCCAGAACAGACAACGGATGTGACCAGGAAGTTTGGGCTCACGGGGGGGGGGGGGTGGATCCAGGTGCCGTTAGGTGGTGGAATGGAAGTCTTTTTGATGTGTACAGAATGATATTTCGAAGTTATGAATATATATATAGATGTAAGTCCCCGTCCAAACCACGGGGGTGGCAACTTCCTGTCGCTTCGAATCACCACCTGCCATCGGTTTTTATTGGGAAAGTACCTCAAGGTTTCTTCAGAAATAGAAGTTTCCTCATTATTGTTCAGAGGATGCTGTATTGTTTCTTGCGCCAACATTTTTCTCGGGAATTACTACACACCACACATGTATAATTTATCAACAGCCAGCAAAGCTAAGAGAGAACTATGGGCTCTACAGACTCACAGATTCACTGAGCGTGAAGAGACGAAACAAAGCTGTTCTTTTCTGGTCCAGCACCTGAAGAAGGTGCTGTTATAGAGCAGGATGTACGGCCAGGATGCCCCGTAGGATCAGACCCCTGTAAGGCCGGATGCCCTGTAGGATCAGACCCCTGTAAGGCCGGATGCCCCGTAGGATTAGACCCCTGTAAGGCCGGATGCCCCGTAGGATCAGACCCCTGTAAGGCCGGATGCCCCGTAGGATCAGACTCCTGTAAGGCCGGATGCCCTGTAGGATCAGACCCCTGTAAGGCCGGATGCCCTGTGGGATCAGACCCCTGTAAGGCTGGATGCCCTGTAGGATCAGACTCCTGTAAGGCCGGATGGTCTGTAGGATCAGACCCCTGTAAGGCCGGATGCCCTGTAGGGTCAGACCCCTGTAAGGCCGGATGCCCTGTAGGATCAGACCCCTGTAAGGCCGGATGCCCTGTAGGATCATACCCCTGTAAGGCCGGATTCCCTGTAGGATCAGACTCCTGTTAGGCTGGATGGCCTGTAGGATCAGACCCCTGAAAGGCTGGATGCCCTGTAGAATAAGACCCCTGTAAGGCCGGATGACCTGTAGGATCAGAGTCCTGTAAGGCCGGATGCCCTGTAGGATCAGACCCCTGAAAAGTCACGATACAGATAGGGGCTCAGGGCTGTGAGGTGCTCTCACACAAAGGGAGATGTAGATTCCAACTCAAACAACACAGAGGCTCTCGGGTCAGTTTTCACCTGCCAATGCAGGTTATCGAGGGGGGGTGGGGGGCGGTTGGGGGAGTGTGTCCTCCTCCAGGTTGAGGAGGGCAAACTCCCATCCCTTCCAACTTCTAACAGTCATCCCTGACTGTTGGAAGAGATATGACTGTGTCTTAGAATCCCTCACACCACCCTCCCCCCCTCTGTCTCTCTCTCTCTCTGGATCAGTGGCTACAGACAGCCCCAAAGGCACACAGACAGGCAAGGGCTAAAACGCTACACCCCTGTCTCTGATTTTAAAAAACAAGAAATCAGAGAGGAGAGAGGCGGATCTGCTATAAAACAACACACCGCTGTGGGCACAGGGGCTGCCAGCTCCAGTCCAGGAGCACAGATCAGAACACAAGGGACACAGCCGTGGGGAGTCTGAAGATGCAGCGAAGTCTGAAGAGGGAAAACACAGACCAAACTGAAAAATTAAAGCCATATACTCCACCAAAAGTGGATTGACACAGAGGCACACACTCACACACGCACACACACACACACAGAAGCACATAAACAAACACACATGGATATGTGGATACAAGGGTGCTGAGACACACAGTCACACGTAAAAAAAATCAGTCCCTCCCACTCAGAAAACACACAAACGCAATGGCACATGCACAGACACACGCCTACACACACGCACCTACACACAAACAAGCTCGCACACACATGCATACACACGCCTATGTACACACACACGCCTATACACGCGCACACACACACACACACACACCCTACCCTATATTTTTCTATTTCCATCCATATCACCTGGCTCAGTATGAGTCATATATCTCATATCTCATTGCAAGCTCCAGCTGTGGATTGAGCAGAAACCCAGAGCAGAACTGTGGGAGTCATATTCAGAGTCTCATTCAGTTTCATCCTTATGGACTACGGCCGGTTTGGAAAGCACCACCGTCAAGGTCACGACCTCAATTTCCTGCTGTGGGGAGCAGCAGCAACAGAAGGTGATTACACTTCATTTAAAAAGTTGTTTTTTTTTTTTTAAATATATAATTTATTTTCTCATTGAGACATCCGTTACTTCATCCGTGGACAATTACGGCATGGACAATTATCATTTTCATGGCAGTACTACATCTAAAGAATTTTTGGGTTCCGTTCTCTCTCTCTCTCTCTCTCTCTCTCTCTCGCACGCTCTCTCTCATATTAAGATTCTCCTGTCGTACGTTTGAAACACACCCGAATAGTGCTGAATGCCCCAAACCATTTATCATGGGAGTACTAGCTGTACTACCACTGTTATGTCAGACACTATACCACCCTCAAACCAATCTCCTCCTATATCCTCAGTCACCCTCCAACCCTTGGGTGATGCACGGCAGCCATTTTGTGCCAGAACGCTCACCACACATTAGCTAAGATGGAGGGGGAGAGAATGTTTTTTTAGCCAATTAAATCAGGGGATGATTAAGTGGCAAGTTTGAGAGAGCTAGTTTGGGAATTTAGCCAGGACACTGAGGAACCCCCGTACACACGGGGAGAACATGCAAACTCCACACATAAAGGCCCAGGCCGGGACCTGCTTGCTGCGAGGCGACAGTGCTACCCCACCACAGCACCGTGCCACCTCCCCCACCACCATGCCACCTACCCCACCACCGTGCCACCTACCCCACCACCATGCCACCTACCCCACCACCGTGCCACCTACCCCACCACCATGCCACCTACCCCACCACCGTGCCACCTACCCCACCACCATGCCACCTACCCCACCACCGTGCCACCTACCCCACCACCGTGCCACCTACCCCACCACCATGCCACCTACCCCACCACCGTGCCTCTCCGGAACCTCTACCTGCGCCCTCTCATGCGATGCTCTGAATCAGAGAGCCTGCTAAAATGCTTAAATTGTAAATGCAGACTTGACTGAGGTAAACTGTCCTTGCTCCACACCGCGGAAAAAAAATGGTGGTCCTATCTTCCACAGACTGGTGGGGAAGAACAGTTTAATCAGAGCCAATCAAAATAGGGCCCTCGAAGGTATACAGCGGGATAAATTATGCAGGCGAGTTCTCGGCTTACAGCTCGCAAACGTGTTAGCGTTTCACGCGATTATGAAGGCGTCGCTCGTGGAAGTGTTCTAACGAGGCTGAGTGTCATCACGGCGTTTTCCTTTACCCTGCTACGCAACGCCAGAGGATTCGCAACGAGTAGCACATTTGTTAAAAAGGTGACAGATCTCACATCACCTCTCACCTTAAGGACGCCGTTTTGCTCTCAATCTCTGTTGCTAGGAGAAGCATTATCTGCTTATTGGAGTCATAGCGAGGTTACATCAATCAATCAATCAATCAATTAGTCGATCAATATTTTTATTCTACAGTGACATTTTCAAGTGGGGTTGTCACACAGTGCGTCACAGTGAAAGTGTTCCAGCGGGGATTACATTCACATTTAGGGACCCAGCAGACTCCCGGAGCAGCAGACCACAGCTCACGTTTATTTCTGTGCAGAAAACCCATTTAAACAGCTGCACAGTCACTGAAGCAAACCAGGGAACCGCTGACTAGCCAACAACTAACCGCAAAAACACTGGAGACAATATACTAGCTTATATAAATGTGACGGCGTCACCCAGCTCCGGACCCGAGTCAATAATAATATAAAATATTTTGACCCTTTAGATGCCTCCCTGCTGAAAATTCCAGTTTAAACCAGCCTAAACTGGTCAAGCGGGTTTAAGGCACTTCTAGCTAGTTTTAGTTGGTTAACCAGCTGCTCACCAGCTGACCAGTCTATGTGCAGTTACCTAGTCCACCAGTTTGGCCTCCAGCTTACTCTACCAGCTTCGACCAGCCCCAGACCAGTTAAAACCAGTTTAGAACCCCAGCTAGTTTTAGATGGAATTTTTTTCAGGTCAGTAAAATCCCAGCAGGTTACTGGAAATTAAAAAATGAAAACATTTTCACAAATCTGCAGAACAAAGATTTTCTTTCCTGTGGCTGTATTTTTGGATTGGAAACACATCTGGGAAAATTCTGAGATACCTGCTGCATTGTTTTCAAACAGGTGCTTGAACCACGTCCGCTACAGTATTGGTTAAAAGCGCCTGTGACATCACGCAATCAGCCAATCACGGATGGCCAGTCACCTCACCACCATTCCAGAGCCTCTTAGGATTCATTTCGTAGCCTGATCAAGACTGTCACGTCCCAAAAAGACAAAACCTAATTGATACGCTTTGTTACAAGAAGTTTCAATTCAATAAAGAGGCTAGCTCCGTGCTTGATGACGGCTTTACCCTCCACGGCCTCTCTGGAAAGTTCTAGGTTCAGGCAACCGGGCGCACATCGACATTTCACATGGGCCTCTGACTCCACAGCTTCACTTCGGGCCGAACCTCGCTATGCTAATACGAGCTCGGTGTCCGTGCGGAGAGTTTAGCGAGTGCCCAGCCGTCGGCCCGCGGGACATCTTCATCTGATCCCTCGTTCTTTCATTAGGGATGGGGGGGGGGGGAGGAGCCCCCCCCCACCCCACACCCCCGCCCCGGGGAACGGCACCGGCGCGACTTCAAGTACTGAGAGAGCCACTTAATTAGCTGATCAAAGATAGTGAATCCACAAAGGGAGACGATAGTGACTCACGAGATAACAACATTAGCAGAGACAGAGAGAGATGATCAGAGAGAGAGGGAGAGAGAGATGATCAGAGAGAGAGGGAGAGAGAGATGGTCAGAGAGAGAGCAAAAAGGAGACATAGAAGTTAAAGGGGTGAAAAAGTGAAGTTGCAGAGGATTTGATTCATCCATAAATCTGATGATCTCAGCTCTCTCTCTCTCTCTCTCTCTCTCTCTCTCTCTCTCTCTCTCTCTTTCAGTTTTCCCCCTGGCTGACTGACTGACTGACCCCCTCCCCCATCTTACCTTTCCCTGTCTGAAGTTCGGGAGACATACGAGCGAGTTACATAGAGTCCCACCCTTTTCTCCCTGCATCTCTTTCTCTCTCCCACTCCTTCTCTCTGCCACTCTCTCTCTGTCCCCGCCTCCTTAACTGAAAGTCACAGATAATGGCCCCCTTTCATCACCCCCCCCCGTTGGGACGCCTTGTTAAGTGCGTTCAGCGAGCCGCTGCTCAGTCACTGTGGAGGAGGAGAGCAGAGCAGAGTCAGGGACAGCTCCACTGTGGCTTATATATCACACCGAGGAGGGGAGTCTGTGATGTAGGATTGAACCGGGGCTCGGCGGTGAGCCAGCACCACGCCGAGCTCAGCGAGGACCGAGGGCGAATCACAGCCCGGGATTTAACCGCTCATTTGCATATTCATTAGGGGCTCCCCATAGGGTGGATACTCAGAACTCTACGGGCCCCCTCTTACCGTCACTACAAGGGCCAGAGGATGATACATTGCATGCATGTTTAGGTAATGATTTCAGCTCTACGGTTTCCTCAGAAGTGTATGCTAACTTATTGTTAGCAAAAAAAGAAAAAAAAAACTTTTTCAATTGAGAGGAAAGAAAAATATGAGCACGCATTCAGTGTTAAACAAAATGCATATACGCTATATGACCGAGAGTATCTGGATATCTCTTGGTCTGGGCCTGTTTTTCATGGTTTGGGCTAGGCCCCTTAGTTCCAGTGAAGGCTAATGTTAATACCACAGATCACGTTCACATTCTAGACAACCCTGTTTCAGCATGACAATGCCCCTGAGCACACAGTAAGACCCATGTAGAAATTATTTTGTGGAGAATGGTGTGGAAGAACTTGACTGGCACAGAGCCCTGACCTCGACCCCATCCAACACCATTGGAAAATCAACTGCAAGCCAGGCCTAATCATGCAATCAGTGCCCGTCCTCACTAATGCTCTTCTGGCTGAATAGAAGCAAATCCCTGCAACAATGCTCCAACATCTAGTAGCCTTCCCAGGGGAAAGGAGGTTGTTATAGCAGCCAATGGGTGGACCAACTCCATAACAATGTCCATAATTTTGGATGAGATGTTGGATGTCAGGTGTCTACGCACTTTTGGCCATATGGTGTTGCGACCCTCTAGCAGAGGGCGTAGGTAGGCATTATTGGCTTTGCCTTTAAAAGCTGAGAGGATCTGGTGGTTTGGTCCCTCCTTCCTCCTCTTCCACAGATGACTCACTATGGTTTTTTTCTGCCAAAGACAACATCTTTTACTGATTCCACACTAAACCATCACCATCCACACTACTGACCTACACCACACACTCTACAAACCTCATGTATTTTTGTCAAGCGTTTTTGGTTCTTTGGTTTAATGAATATTCTTTATTGCAACTACTTTGTGTGTGTCTCCCACTTATGTCGTGGCTTCCCCTAGCAGTCATAACAGTAGTGTAGATATATATGGCGAATGGCTCACAGAACGAAAAAAGATTTTCAGTGTGGAATGTAATTTTCAGAGCTTTCTCCTCCAGTGAGCGAACCAACGGGCCGTGTTGCCGTTAGTTAGAGAGCGAGGCGGTCATCTTTAAACGCCAGGGCCGCCGGACCGCGCCGCGTCTCGTGCCGCGATATCGCGCTCGGGGTTATCGCAGCCGCTCCAGAGCAGCCGTGCTTTACCGCTTCACTCTGCAAGATCATAAAATCCAATTTTCGGCATTACGAACCGCTCAGAGACGCCGCGTGCGCAGTGCTGAGGCCCGGGTCAAAACACGAAAACTCGGCGCTCGCCATCGAGGCTGCCGTACGCGCTAGCTTGAGGCTAACGCGCGGGAAAGAGCGCCGACTGTCACGTGAGGAGTAGGGTTTTTTAATTTTTATTTTGGAATGTTTTCAAACATTCCAGATGCTGAATGAAAGTCAGTGTTCTAGAACTCTCCTGCGCTCAGTTACCAGTAGCGACTGTTACATCGGCATTAGAATGCTCAGCTTAGAACATTCTATTCGCATATTTGTGATATCTCACTCCTTAAAGTGCTAAGCCTAAAAAGCTGGCAAAAATATGTGTTTGGTGACGAGTCACAGTTCAGTCTGGTCTGAGATGCCTTAAGTTTACTGGAGTGCAGTACTGCTCATCAAGATCTTGCACTAATCATCAACAAACAAAAAAAAAAAAACAAGATTCGGAACATTCTGTTGCCATGGGCAACGAGAGAGGGGCACAGCTGGACCCATTGCTAATTGCAGCCACATGCGGAATCTCTTAATCTATAACATGGCTAATGAACGACAAAAAGAAAGACGTGCTCCTTGTTGCTGTGGAGGTGTGTGTGTGTGTGTGTGTGTGAGAGGGAGGGGTGTACAGAAATACCAAAAGGGGGCCAATACCCAAAGTGAGGCCACAACAGAACACAAGCCATTACGTTTTGGCATTTAGCAAGCGCTCCCTATCCAGAACCACTGACATTTTTATATACAATCCATTTATACAGCTGGAGACTGAAGCAATTGAGGGTAACAACCTTGTTCAAGGGTACAATAGCGGCACCTCAGTGGGGACTCAAACTCGCAACCCTTGAGCTAAAACTCCAGCTCCCTGGCTGTTGTGCTACAGTACGGGGCATTACGACCACTCTGCAACCCAGACCTGACAGAAAGCCTGCATGGAACACTGACAACAGGCCTGCATGGAGCACTGACACCATGCCTGCATGGAGCACTGACACCATGCCTGCATGGAGCACTGACACCAGGCCTGCATGGAGCACTGACACCAAGCCTGAATGGAGCACTGACAACAGGCCTGCATGGAGCACTGACACCATGCCTGCATGGAGCACTGACACCAGGCCTGCATGGAGCACTGACAACAGGCCTGAATGGAGCACTGACACCAGGTCTGCATGGAGCACTGACACCAGGCCTGCATGGAGCACTGACACCAGGCCTGCATGGAGCACTGACACCAGGCCTGCATGGAGCACTGACACCATGCCTGCATGGAGCACTGACACCAGGCCTGCATGGAGCACTGACAACAGGCCTGAATGGAGCACTGACACCATGCCTGCATGGAGCACTGACACCATGCCTGCATGGAGCACTGACACCAAGCCTGCGAGGAGCACTGACAAGGAGTGGATGATGAGAAGTGACTGGAATTAATTACAGACTAGCAGCCAAATTCCAATCAATTATTCAGATCGGACATTTATATCGTCCAATCAGGACCACGATGGACCTGTACAAATAATTTGAAAATGGGTCCAAAACCAGGCACCTGGCAATCCTGGTGTGGGCTCAGATTTTTTTTTTCTTGAGATTACAATGCCAGACATATTTTTCAGGGTCATCAGGTCACATAACAGACAGGGGACTCATTACACAAATCCCTGTTCAGCATAGTCTGAGAGCAGATATGACTTTCAACTGTCTCACAGACACCCACCACCCCCTCCCCCCCCCTTCCCCCAATGAACCCCCACTCCCAGCTCCTTTTCTCCCGAGCAGACATCCCCCTCCCCAAAAAAAACAAACAATAGACAAGAGAAAACACACAGAGATCTGCAATGACTGCACATGAAAATACACAGAACGTTCATGGATCGCAGCTACGGCCATCGAGTCTTCCAAATCCAAGGTCAAAGGTCACGCAGAGGTCACGGCCCCCAGAAGACAGCTCCTGCAGTGTCAACGAAGGGGGGATGGGTGTGGGGGGGGGGGAGATACTCTGGGGTCACAGGGTCACGGGGTCGCAAAGCGTGAGTCTCAGATCTGTGACTGACTCTCCCACGTGGGTCAAATTTCCTTTCCCTCCCCCAGGTCGTTTTTCTGTAAACGGCCAAAACGGGCGAGACGTGAAAACCCAAAACCAAACAAGTCCTCTCCTCCCACAGCAAAGGCTGACAGTTAATCCCCTTCATTTATTTATCTGAGAAATGCTATTAGAGCGAGTCGGGGAGAACGGCACAGCCCTGGCCTTGACATCACCCGCGAGCGCTGCCAAGAAGAAGTCTTCCTTCCAAAAGTTCACAACGCCACGAACGCCGGCTTTGGGCTTGCAGGTGTGAAAGAACATTAAACCGAAAAGCCAACGGCTTTCTGCAGTTCGGTTACGAACGGGTGACGTCTGCGCAGAGTGACTGAGCTCTCGCGCGGACCCCTATCCCAGCGAAAATGACGACGCGCAGAAAGCCGATGACGTCCACCACGTTGACCGAGCGACACAACACAGGCGGCGGAGCAACGGATCGTGAGCCGAACTTGAAGCTTTCAAGGTCATGGGTTCAGTTCCCCAGAGGGCAACAGCGCAATAGCGATGTTACCATGAGCGAAGGGGCTCAAATTAAACTGCCTTAATAAACATCCAGCTATATGACGGAGTGTAGCACAGTGGGTAAGGAACTGGGCTTGTAACCGAAAGGTCGCAGGTTCGATTCCCGTGTAAGGACACTGCTGTTGTACCCTTGAGCAAGGTACTTTACCTGCATTGCTTCAGTATATATCCGGCTGTATAAATGGATACAATGTAAAATGCTATGTAAAAAGTTGTGTAAGTCGCTCTGGATAAGAGCGTCTGCTAAATGCCTGTAATGTAATGTAATATATGAACGGATTGCACGTAAATAACGTACGCTGTTTGAATTACTGTGGATAACAGCGTCTGATAAATGTCTAAAATGTAAACACTAACAAGCTCACAGTCTTGCTAATGGAACACGGGGCTTTTGTTCAGTGAAATGCATACCCGCATCCCATTTGATTAATGTGTTCTGTTCTGGAATTACTGTGGAAGCACAGCCTAGTAGGCTATGACTAACCTCAGCCTTCTCTCTGGCTCTCCCTGGTGATAATCCCAAAGCTGTTTAAACTCAATGATGGGTGAATAAACAATGGCAACATAATGTCATCCCAGTCTCACTTCAGTTTGGTAAAGGATTATGCAGGGGATTAATCCCAGTTTCCAGTCTCACCTCAGTTTGGTAGATGATCACGCAGGTGATAATCCCAGTTTCCAGTCTCACCCAGTTTGGTAGATGATTATGCAGGTGAGTAATCCCAGGTTCCAGTCTTACCTCAATTTGGCAGATGATCATGCAGATGATAATCCCCTGTTTCAGTCCAGTGTAGCAGGTGGTGATAATCTCAAGTCTTCTACACAAACACATATAACACATACACACACGCACACACATACGCGCGCACATACACAAACATGCACACGCAGATTTATGCCCACGACAGTTCCGAAACTGTTATGAAAAAGAGTTTGAAAAGTTATGAAATACTTAAAAAAAAAAATAAAAAAAAACAATTATATAATATAATAAAAATGAAAAGAATACATCTCACTTCAACTAAGGGTATATTTTTAAACACTGCAGTAATAACATGTTATTGCTTTGGTTGCTGCGGAATGCCTACTCGCTGTCCCTCAAGCTGTGACATTTGCAAACAAACTGGGCTAAAAAAGAAAAAAAAGAAAAACACTTCTCCCTTATCAGAAGGGATGCTTATTTTGACTGACTGTTTATTTGGTTAAACTGTGGGTCCCATATCAACAATCAAAGTGTGAAAAATCCACTATTTTTTCTAACCTCACTCTGTATCACATCAGGATAATTTCTCTGAAAACTCTGGTGTTCAAAGTAGTATCCATTTCCCTATACATACTGCCGGCAAAGTCCAAATGAGATGCAAATTTGTCTTTCTTTTGAATTGCAAATTGGGCTGCAGTACAGCCAATGAGGGTATTTATATCTGAGCAGTGAATCCGTTTCCCCCATTTATATAACATTATGTTTTTGGCATTTTCAGTGCAATTGAGTTTCTTATTATATTATTTGTTATCCATTGGTGCGGTATCAGCTAGATAGGTACATACATTTGGGAAGTGACTCCCAACAGTGGTGCTTATTTTCTCCCCAAAATCCATCATTAACCGCTATTAACCCTGCTGGCGTCGTCAGGCTGCAGTCCCCCAATCGACCACAGGAGGCGCTGTAGGGAGATGGAAACCCTTCTGACAGAAACTCACCCTCCATGGTGCAGTCCTAAGTCTTAAGATCACCGGAATGGTCAAAGTTTGATTGTGGGTAGAGGGGTCAATCTTTAAACCATGTTTTCTAGGTTTTCTAGGTATGTGTATGAGTGTGTGTGAGTATGTGTGAGTATGAGTGTGTGCGTGTGTGTGTGTAGGTGCATTTTCAGCAGCTGAGATTACGAGATGGGGATATGCCTCGCTCCTGCTTTGTGAAGATAAATTGTTAAAAGCGCTTTTTCACCATCTGTCACTTCCACGTGTTTAAATTATTGATAAAGGCAGGCAGAGAGAGAGAGAGAGGGAGAGCGATTCAAAATTCACACACACACGCGCACACACATAAACATGCACAGACACACACTCACACACACACGGATGCACGCACACATGCATAATCGTTCGCACAAACACATACACACACACAGGAATACACGCAAGAAATGTTTCATGAAAAATGCAGAGAGCAAGAAAACAAAAAGATACGGTGATCCCTCCAGTCTACCAATGTATTTATTTATAAAATGTTAACAAGGAACAGAAGAAATTTTTTTAAATTTAGGTCATGCAGAAAAATAATTTACACGCGAGAAATATTTCAAATACCGCAATGCATTTTGGGACTGAAACACTGCTGCAGAATAATTCGCATTACATAAGCTGGATCCAGAGAGAGTCGAGCAATTAAAGGCACACATAGAAAATCTGAGGAAATCTGGCCTGAGGGTCTCTATAGCCTGGATTAGAAAGAAGAAAAACCCTCCAGGCCTATTCGGCAGAATCATATTTCCACTTCTTTTCAGATCAGCTCGAGTTTTACACGCAGAGCTCCTAAAAAGTCCGAGTTTCAACAGAGCTGCCTTGTTTATTTATTAATGTTTTGTGAACAATTGTTTAAATTATTATTATGTTTTTAGATATATATAGAACATTAGCACCACCACAACAGCAAAAGTCGAACACTGGGGGGGAGCAGGTATTTGAAATGGGGTCAACAAAACAGGGAAAACAACCCACCGTGGAAGTAAGTCACAACCGCAGCGCTGAGTAGGGTCATCGGTAAGCACAGGGCTACACTCGGCCAACTTTTCAGAGCAAGAGGCCTTCATCCGCGGAACCTCACCTCACAGCTAACCTCCACTAATGCTAAAATATCAGGTAAACAGAAGGTATTTTGAGAGGGTGTTTGGACACAGAGGCACGATCACGCACAGCAATGGAGGGGAAAGTGGGGGGGGGGGATGTGGGGGTAGAAGCACAACTCCGTTTCTTTTTACAAGAGCGTTTCCCTTTCTGTCCTAGAGCACCCCGCCCCGACAGCTCTAGAATCTTCCTTTGTGCTCTGAATTCTAGAATGTATTCTAGAATGTATATTTTCCCAGTCACAGAGAGACATTCCGGCGTACACACGCACACAGCGGAGTTTAGACACGACACTCCATCCATGCGTCCGCATCTGAGCGCTGACAGGGGAAGAAGCTCGGGATTAAGTGTGCACTGTGCGGAATTAGCTCAGAAAGTCACTCTGACCTTAAACCATGCAAACACTCATAAACAGGTGCACACACACACACATACACAAACAAACACGTACACACACCACACACACAAATATGCACACACACACACACACACACCCAAACAAACACGTACACACACCACACACACACACACATACACATACACACGTACACACACACACACACACACACACACACACACACACACACATACCCAAACAAACACGTATACACACACACACACACACACACATACACAAACAAACGCGTACACACACCACACACATACACGCAGACACACACAAACAAACACGTACACACACACGCAGACACACAAATATGCACACATACATACACACACACACACACACACACACACACCCAAACAAACACGTACACACACCACACACACACACACACACACACAAACATGCACACATACACACGTACACACAACACACACACACACAAACAAACATGTACACACACCACACACACACGCAGACACACAAATATGCACACATACACACACATGAGTTGAACAGGCAAACTCCACGCTAGGAGGAATCCGGCTGGCAAGGACTCAAACCCGCAACCTCCTTCCTTTGAGGCAAGAGCACTAACCATTGTGCCACCGCGTCACCCGATCTGGCCACCATGTCTCATCCCTCACTGGAGCAAATGGGTGTTTGCAACCCTCATTTCAAGGCCCTTGTTTTCTCAAACACTGACCGGGCAGTAGTGATTGAATGAACCCTAAACTAGTTTTCACAGCGTCCCGCTCCCAAACACATAACTTACTGAACAAAACTCAGGAGTCTTTTCCTTCATGAAATGCTGCCGTTGCAAAAACAAAATGGATGGCTTTCTTGGGACCTTAATTCCTTTGTTTTCTTTCATAACGTCTCTGCCGCTCTTTCTATGTTTGGAAGCCCAGCAGGCGTTTCGGCTGCGAGGTAAACACAGCCGAGTCCGGGGAGGCCCGAACTCGGCCGCAGTGAACAATCACACTTCAGCACAAAAGCCTTTACAAAAAGGCCAGCGCTGGGGAGCTCAATGTGAGTCTAATGACGGCAACAGCAAGCAGCAGGGCCGTGGACAGAAGAGCAGGGGTTGCCAGGTTTCAAATTTTTTATTTGAAACCGGACAACGTGCGCAGCTGGAAGCGCCATCGTGAACGAGGTTTGGGGGGGGGGCCCTCGGAACCGATGTCAGGCCGGGGGAGGAAGGCGAGAGGGGGGTGGTGGGGGGTGAGGGGTCCCTCTTGGACTGGGGAGTCACAGACACGCAGCGCGTCCGGCGGGGACAGTGGGGTGCAGCGGAGAGCTGTGTGACGCCGCGTCGCTCGCGTTCGTCGCACCCCCGACGAATTTGAGCGGGGGAACGCAAGAGGGAGAGAAGGGACGCAGAGAAAGAGAGCAAACGGAAGAGACAGAGTGGTAGAGACCCCCCTGTGCCAATGCCAGGAGAGTGAAATGGAGAGTGAAAAATGAACAGAGGATAAGAGAGATAGAGAGAGAGAGAAGCAGAGGAAGTGAGGGAAGGTGCAGTACTGGCAGGCTGAATGGTCCCCGTTGTGCTGTAGCGCTTCCCCGTCCCGCGTATATCACCCGTACCCGCCCCCTGACTCTTCCTCGTCGTTGATGGTTTAATGGCTCCACTTCCTCAGAGGAAAAGAACAGAGAAAAGGAAAAAAAAAAAAGGAAAAGCGTTATGTTCAAGGCAGAAGCTCAAAACAAAACGGGATGCCTAGCAGGACCGAGCGAGAGTAAGCTTGCGTTAGGCGCAACTCTGACGCAAACTGAGAGGTTTTAGAATTCCGAGCAACATTAAAGCAAAGCGCCTTTTTTTCCACCATCAGAATGTCCAAGCGCGTCGTCGCGGAAACCAGATGAAAGGGACAATGGTGTAGCCGGACTAGACCCCAAAGCCTCGAAACCCCATCACAGCAAAAGAGCAGAAAAAAGTTATTCTTTTTGTCGATGACTTTTCAGGACTTTAAACGATGAACGGCAGTGTAGTATAATGTGTAGTGTTGCATCGTATAGTACGGGTAAGGAAATGGTCTTGTAGTCTGAGGTTCAATTCCCAGGTAGGACACCTCGAGCAATGTACTTAACCTGCATTGCTTCAGTGTATATCCAGCTGTATAAATAGCTGCTATGTAAAATGCTGTGTAGAATGTTGTGTAAGTCGCCCTGGATAAGAGCGTCTGCTGAATGCCTGTAATGTAATGTATTTTAATGTATTGTAATGTAATGTATTGTAATGCATTGTAATGTAATGTAATGTAATGTAATGCATTGTAATGTAATGTAATGTAATGCATTGTAATGTAATGTAATGTATTGTAATGCATTGTAATGTAATGTATTTTAATGTATTGTAATGTAATGTATTGTAATGCATTGTAATGTAATGTAATGTAATGTAATGCATTGTAATTTAATGTAATGTATTGTAATGTAATGCATTGTAATGTAATTTAATGTAATGCAATGTCATGTAATGTAATGTGATATATTGTAATTTAATGTAATGTATTGTAATGTAATGTAATGCATTGTAATGTAATGTAATGTAATGTAATGTATAGTAATGTATTGTAATGTAATATATTGTAATTTAATGTAATGCATTGTAATGTAATGTAATGTAATGCATTGTAATGTAATGCATTGTAATGTAATGTAATGTAATGTAATGTATAGTAATGTATTGAAATGTAATATATTGTAATTTAATGTAATGCATTGTAATGTAATGTAATGTAATGTATTGTAATTTAATGTATTGTAATGTATTGTAATGTAATATATTGTAATTTAGTGTAATGTATTGTAATGTAATGTAATGTAATGATGGCGTTTGTACTCAGTTTCCCGGAGTGCCGTTATGGCCAAACCGCAGCCCGGCTGTGTTACACTAATGGCTGACTAATGCCTCTCAGGGGAAAGGGGATGAGGAACGCTCCACGGCGGCGGCGGCTAGCGTGTTACTCACTTGAGTGTTTAACACCTTCCCGGGTCCTGAGGGGGGACCCGAAACGTGATCCCGAGCAGGCAGGGGCGGGGGCTGATAGTGACTCAGATACTGTGGGTAAAGGGGAGGGCCGGACAAGGTCCCATTCCAGATGTGGACGTTCCAGTGTGAGGACTCCCAACCTGAAAGTGGAATGTGTTTGGGGGGGAAGGGGGTGGGGGGTGGGGGGTGGGGGGCGCTGGCTCCATGGGTTATTTTAGGGGTGACACGGATGTTTCACTGACCCCTCGATGCACAGAAATATGCACATGGCTATACAGTACATACACACACTGAATCAGTGTGCCCGTACAGACACACACTCACTCATGTACACACACACCGACACAGACGTGTGCATTCACTCACGCACACACTCACATGCACAATCACATGAACACATTCACGCAAATGTTCATGTACACCCACACATACATATACATACTTACCATACACACATTCATCAATACTCCCACACATCCATGTGCAAAACACACACACACACACACACACATACATACACATTCACATCCACACACATTCATCCACACATGTTCGCACACACCTTCACGTAGACACACACACACACACACACACACAGTGTATCATGTTTTGTCATAGCCAGGGCTGGGTAACTTCAGCAGTGATAACTGACACATGCTTGCATGAGTGGGTGCCGGTGCGGTCTCACCCTAAAACCCCGCCCCCCCACCCCGCCTCCGGCCACAGAGAGTAACTGATACTCTCACCAGACCCCCTCCCTCCACCGCACCCCCACCCCGTGCCCCGCGCTCCCCAAACCCCAGCCCCACCCCTCCCCTGTCAAAAACAAAGTTACATCCATTACAGCAAAGGCCTGACAAACGCTGCCTTCCCCAGAGCGACAGAGGAAGAGAAAGAGCAGGAGATAGAGAGAGAGAAATGGAAAGGTAATAGATAACACGGCGAAGGAAAAATGAAGTAGCTAGAGAGAAAATGGGTTTTTCAGACTTGATCGCTTGTGTGTGAAATGTGTTTTTTTTTTCTTTTTTTGAACTGTTGACTTTTTTTGTGTCAGAGGAGCCAAAAGATGAGCTGGTATCTTCTTGTTGGCTGTAAGAACACACACACACACACACACACACACACAGGCACATGCACTCACGCATGCACTCACACACACACACATGCATACACCCACGCACACAAACACGCACACACACACACCCAGATGCACTCACACATGCATGCACGCACACACACACACGCATGAACTCAAGCACATGCAAATACACATGCATACACCCACACACACACAAACACACACACGCACAAACACACTCCTCACTCACGCATGTATGCAGACATGCACACACACACACACACACACACACACACACACTGTACACTATGTGAGGTGGACAGGCCATACGGAAATATCATTTATTTTGGCAGACTACAAACCATCTGAGAGGTTTCCATTCTAGCTTCCAATACTTCACAGGAATTCTTGTGTTAATGTCTGTGTGTGTGAGTGTGTGTGTGTGTGTGTGTGTGCTGAGAGACTGGGACAGAGGGAGAACACGGAGAAAACCGCATCTTCTTAACGCAGCAGAACACTGCGAGACGGGGGGGCGGTGAACAGAAGCTCGTTTTTGTTTTTCTCCCGTCGAGTAGATTTTATCTGCGTGGCACACAAACGGGCGCAGGAGTCCGTCGTCCCGGCGACCACGAGCCTCGTTAAGATTTGTGGCGCCGACAGATGTGCGAAACGTGAACGGGTGGCACAGATTTTAGGGGTGGGGGGGTGGGGGGGGAGACAGCGGCTGGCTCTGACGCAGTAAAACGCCCGGGCGCCACACATCTCGCTACCCGCAGGTGCCGCGCCCACCAAGCCACAGTCTTACAGGAACCAGAGACAGATTTGCCTTATCTGCGTAGTTCTCTCACATTCCAGCTCAGAGTGTGTATTTGTGTGTGTGTGTGTGAGAGAGAGAGTGTAAACTGGAAGCAACGGAGTTCTAGGACACTGACTGAAAAAAAGATATATATATATATATATATATATATATTCCAAAAAACCTACTCTTCAAAAGGGTTAAAAAGAAGGCAAAATTCATCCATCGATCATCCAACAAGGTGCCATTGTGCTGCTTCGAGACCCCTTTTGACATTTGAGTGGAGGGCGGGGGACGGGGGTGTAGGCATTAGAATCGATTTTAGGATAGGCTGAAGTTTTAATTAATTTCATTTTTTTTTATTCATTCAGTTTTTTCCGGCTGGTGGACAGAGAGTTGGCTCCTCTCCAGCGATCCCGTGCTCTCGAGATGCCCCGCGGCATGCTGGGAAAGAATCAGAGCGGCGATATCGCCTTGCCCGGAGGCCGACGAATCCCTTCACCAGCCAAGCAACCCTCCCATCCACTGTCTGTCCATGACTGTGGAGTAAAAACTGCCCCGTATTCAGAAAGGTGCTATAAAAGCCCCATTCAACACACTGGCAATAAAACCGCCATTCAACACACCTGCAATAAAAGCTGAAATCTATTCATTCTGCACGCGTGCAGTAAAACTGATATCCCTGAATGTCCAGTAAATCAGTCTCCATTTATGAGCATTCTGTGACAGTGCACCCTGTGTGTCGGGAGTAAAAGCTGCACGCTGTTTATAAATGAGTCGTAAATTAGCAGTAAATTCTTCTCTGCGTCCGTGTGTAGTAAATGCTACACTTGTCCTACCGGCGCTATAATGTCTGCTTAGGTTAAGCGTATGTAGCACTGAGTGTTACACTGTGTGTGCGTCTGTGTGTGTGTGTGTGTGTGGGGTGGGGGTGGGGGGGGGGGGGGGGGGGTGGGGGGGATTGGGGTTGGTGTGTGTGTGTGTGTTTCATTATTATTTAATTTTTCTAAATATTTAGTAGGTTCTCACACTGAAGACTGAGAAAGAGAGGGATGGGAGGAAGACATCATAGAGAGGGAGAGAGGAAGAGAGAGAGAGAGGGGAATTTGGACAGGTGGAAGACAGCAAGAAAGAGAAAGTGAGAGCGATGGGATAAAAGAGAACAAGAAGGAAAGGAGGAGATACTGGAGAAAGAGAGAGATGAGAGACGGAGAAAGATTTATGTTCATGCTCTGATGTATTTCTGTATGCATGCATTTGCCAATATTTACTCATGTATTTCATGCCAATAAAGCATTTTGAATTTGAATTTGAAAGAGAGAGACAGAGAGATAGAAAGATAAAGAGAGAGAAAGAGAGAGGCATAGAGGGAGAGAGAGAGAGTCCCCATCCGCTGCAGTACGCTGTTGGCACACTGACAGATGTTCCTCTCCTCATGTCTGAGACAGTCGGGGTCCTGCTGCTTCAGCCTTGACTACGCTGCACAAGACTATCTGCGGACACACAGGCCGGCAGAGGGGGCTGCTGGGATTTGTAGTTTGAAGGGGTCGGTGCAGGTGTCTGGGGGGGGGCGTGGTCATAAAAAATGATTCTATTGAACATAGTTAGGGGTAAGTGTGTGTGAGTGGGGGGGGGGGGTGTTGCCATTGAAGCTTGTATGAAAGAGACCTGGCCATCAGAGAATTTAGATGAGGGGTGTCAGAAATTGTGTTGGATATAGACTGGGGGGTGTCGGGGAGATGATGTTGTGGAATATAGCCTGGGGAATGATTGAGAGGTGATATTTTGGGATATAGACAGAGGGGGCTGGACAGATTATGTTGCTGGATATAGACTCAATGTGATGGATGGGCGATGTCACTGCTGAATCTTGGCGGGAGGGAGGTGGGGGGGGTGGGGGGGGGTGTCAGAGAGGAGAAGTCGCCGGAAGGTTTTTGATGAGTGTCACTGTGTGTGTGTGTGTGTGTGTGTGTGTGTGTGTTTGTGTGTGTGCATGCGTGTGGAATGTATGTGTATTGTGCATCAGTTTATGTGTCTGTGTGTGTGTCTGTTTATGTGTGTCTGTACATATGACTGTGTGTGTTATGTATTGGTGCACATGTATTTGTCTCTGTATGTCTGCGAATGTGTCTGTGCGTGTGTCTGTGCACGTGTCTGTGCGTGTGTCTGTGGATGTGTCTGTGCGTGTGTCTGTACATGCACACACGCACGTACGTGGGGGCGGGTGCACCGGCGGGGGTCTGTCACATTCATTCTTAATTATCGGGGAAATAAATCGGGAGAGCGCCGTTGCCATGGCAGCCGGAGGCAGGCGCGACACCCGTTCCGAAGGCACCCGGCCCGGCCATTTCATTAACCTTTAAAAGGACTCGATATTTATTTTAGTGGCGGAGCTATGAATATAAATTTGTCATTTTGAGAGTGAAATGGGCAGGTAATGAACCCCCCCCCCCCCCCAACTCCCCCCAGTTACAACAGCACCCCCCACACCCCCAACAACCCCCCCCCCCCCCCACCCCCCCTACACACACACACACACACACACGCATGGCTTCTTAGGCTTGCTAAAAAGCCAAGCCGACCTACAGTATGTGTGACTGCGGGTACATGTCAATATACATGAGCGTGTGTGTGTGTGTCTTTCTTAGTGTCTGTCTTTTCATGTTTTTGTGTCTGTCTCTTTCAGAGTCTGTCTGTCTGAGTGGGCTTACAGTAGGACCACACCTGCTTAAGTGTGCACCCAAATGAATGCAAAGGTCATGATTACTGCATTTACTACATCCACTCTACTACAGCCCTACGACACCTACTCTACTGCAAACCTACTACACCCACTCCACTACAGCTAGTCTGCACCCACCATACCACAACCCTACTAAGCACACTCTACCACAGCCCTGCTACACCCACCCCCTCTGTAACTGCCCTACTAAGCACACTCTACCACAGCCCTGCTACACCCACCCCCTCTGTAACTGCCCTACTAAGCACACTCTACCACAGCCCTGCTACACCCACCCCCTCTGTAACTGCCTAGCCTCCCACATCTGCGGCTGAAGCCACTTCAGTCACTGAAGTCCTGAAAACGCAAGAGTTGGTCGAGGACACGCCTGCAGAGCTGTCAATCATCATCAAGTGTGGCGCGGCGTTGGACTGCAAGAGAACAAATTAAATGAACGGGTAAATAACTCCAGCCCTCTCTGCTTTTCTCTCTCTTTCTGTGCTCCTTTCTCTTTCACGCTCTCTCTCACACACACACACACACACACACACACACACTTGTAAGGACACACATGTACATACATGCGCAAAAATAAAAAAAGTGCATACACTCAGAAACACATTAGTACTGGTGTGACAGTGTTCACACACATGTAGAGCACTCATAAATCTACACATTCTCATGCTGGCATGCACACACACACGCACACACACGCACAAGCTAACACACACACACATGCATGCACACCCAAGTTCATGCTGGCACGCACACATATGCACACACACCAGACCTGGGTCAAATACGTATTTGTTTTGGATTCAAATACGTTTCTGTGCTCTACTGATCTTTCCTGGTGCAATTGAGCCTGCCAATATGACCAGAAGGCAAGGTTTGCAGTTTTTGAGTATTTCATTGGTTCCAATACCCAAGACAAGATCAGCAAAGCATAAAAAAGCATTTGAATTCAAAACAAATACGTATTTTACTCAGGTCTGACACACACACACACACATGCACACCCATGTTGTGCATACACACGTATGAACACACACAAACACAGCCACACACATGCACATACACACACACACACACACACACACTGAATGCATGACTCAGGTAAAAACACTTCTCTGCCAAAAAAAAAAAATAACTGTCTGGGTTTCCTGTTACGTCCTGGTAGAGTCACTCTCATTTTTCAAAGTCAGCCAATTCCTTTGTTCCCTCTTCTCATATTCACACCCCGTCAACTGCAGACTGACACAGGCCAGCATCCCTGAGGCCTAGTAGCAGATTAACCACCATTTCACTGTCCTGAAATAGTTCATTTAAAGGCTTAGATTCAACAGAGTATTTAAATTTTTTTTTTAAAAAACAGTAATGAGAGAACATACCAGGGTGGCTTTCAAAGCAACAAAGGATTACTCATCATGCTGAACCTCAAAAGTTTCTCTGTTTCTTTATCTTTTTGTAAAGCACTACTACAAAAGA
Organism: Anguilla pacifica; assembly: GCA_039654925.1. NCBI lineage: Eukaryota > Metazoa > Chordata > Actinopteri > Anguilliformes > Anguillidae > Anguilla > Anguilla pacifica. The sequence continues at coordinate 81,532,959 of CM077284.1, read as the reverse complement.
AAATGAGCAACAAACCCCCCACACCAGTTCCTGTCCTTGGGCAGTTATTTAGAGAAAGAGAGAGAATTTGAATTTTAACAACTGCCTTTATTCGAGCAGTGTTCGGGAGCGCGTGACATACAACCTCAAGCGAATGACCAATCTCAGAATACGAGACAAAACGTACAAAAAATTCAAATGAAAAACAAAACATCTTTTTTAAAGAGAGAATGATAGAGTGACAGAGAGAGAAAAAGAGAGGGAGAGAGAGGTAGACAGAGAGAGAGTGGGATAGAGAAAGTGAGAGAAAGAGATAGAGAGAGAGAGAGAGAGAGAGAGAGAAAGAGTGAGAGAGAGAAAGAGAGAAAGAGAAGCCTTTGTGTTGCTATGTTCATTGGCTAACGGGGAAAAATTCTCAGGATTCTTTCACGGTATCCCAGGATTCCGGTGTCCCCATTAGCTCTCTTCCCACAGTATGCTTTCCCAGCGTCTTGAGAGTCCTCCCTCTCGCTACAAAGGCCCAGATTACTGAGCGCAGAGATTCTCCCTTTCTCCTTTCCCAGTGTAGCCAGAACATGGGGGGGCGGGGGGGGGGGAGGGAGTTGCCAACATGTCCTGCAGTAAAAGTGGTTTCCCCCGTACGGGACGTCCATCGTACCTTATTTCCCGATTTCCCGATGTCCTGCATATTTCAGCTGCCTTCCGTGAATTACTACAGCGCGCACTGGAAAAAAGCAGGACGTCGAAAGGGCTTTAGATTGCGCCCCTGTGAATAATCCGCCAAAGCTTTGTCACTAAAATGGCTACTGTGCACCGCGGCCGCGATCGATCTGATAACTTATCGCCCCTCTCCCCCACGCCGGCGGCTCGTGCGTGAGCCGTGCGGCGGCTCCGTTGCCTTGACACCGCTCCGTAGCGCTCTCACGCCAATCGACTTGACACTGAGATGGGCGTGGCTTGGTTTTTTTTTTATTTTGGCGAAGGGTCCCCTGGGAAAGCCAGATTGCTGTCTAAAGTGGTGCCGTTGAGCCAGTAATAGCGACAGGGCAGTCGACCTTCGTGACCCGGCGCAGCGAGAGGGACACTGTGATCCGGGAGGCGGCGTCGTCTGAGCGAGCCGTTAAAAGCCAAGGTCGCGATTCGCCGGCGTCCTTAAGGGTCCCCCTGACGCTCATCTCGAACGGCGGGAGAAATCCTCGGCGATCCTGGACCAGCTCCAAGGCCTGGTCTCTCTCAAACCGGCCATCTAATCTCACTGCTTTTTTTAATTGGGTAAATAAATCCCTCCCTCTACACCTGAGCTGGACTGGGGCGATCAGTCAGGCACAAAATGGCCGCCGCGCACGTCCACATCGACGGCGGAGGTGAACCAAGCACTTAGCGATAATTGCAAGTAATCAGAGGAACTATAAAAACGCTATTCATTCTTTTAAAATGCAGTAAAATACATCAGGCCTATTGAGTTGGCTGTTATTTAGAGAGGCCAGGTGCAGATTTGGTTTACTACTGCTAAGTGCCACAAGCCCTGATTGTTTACTTGTTAGTGCATTCAATGTGCACTGTCGTTCGGCCTTAACATTGCCAGTCTTATCAATTCTTGCCATCGGGTTTAGTCATAGCAATTGTATGTGGCATCATCTATTTAAGCTGCCGTGTGTGTGATGACTGGGAGGGTTTTGATTGTCCTGGAAATGATGGATATGAAACGAATGAGCAAGATGGAGAATATGTAAGGCAAGATGACCAACCCTGATTCTACGAATGAACTAATCATGGCCTCCATTCAAGACCTTGATTAGTATACTCAGGGTTGTTAGTGCTGGGCTAAAACAAAATCCTGCACCCCACCTTTTTGGATAAGCTTGGACACCACTGTATTAGGGGATGGTGACAGGTCTATTAGGGAAGAGCCCCCCAGGCCTCCCCAGATTTAAGGCCCGGATTCTGCAGCCCTGGTCCTGGAGAGCCACCAGCTCTACTGGTTTCTGTTTTTTCTGTTTTCAACTTAAATACAGCACCCAGTTCAGACCTATCTAACCAAGTGAGGTGAGTTAGCTGTGCAATAAACTGCTCTGATTGATTCGTCAGCTACAGAGTAATGAAGAAAAACAAGCAGAGCCTTTGGATTTCCAGGACCAGGGTTGCATACCCCTGTTTTAGTGGACGGTCTGTTATAGAATAAATCCATAACAGGTTTATTGGGGCAGGTTTATTCTCTAACAATGGTGGCTCCAGTCTGCTTACAGCTAGCAAAAAATAATAAAAAATAAATATAAAAAAATAAAAATAAAAAAATACATATATATATATATATATATATATAAAATAAACTGCTAAGAGAAAAACAGTGGCACCAGATAAAAGGGACTCATGTCAAGTGCATCAATCGAAGAGAAAAGGGCTGGGAGAGGAAAGAACTTGTTATTGAGATGTGTGTTTGTGGGAGTACAGTTTCCTGAGTGTCTGATCATTATAGGAGCGTAGAAGCTAACAGGCCTGGAGCAGCTGAGGGCCAATTACAGGCCATTACCATCCAGGGAAGGCTTGAAGGCTGCAGTACTCAGCAACACCGTTACCACCAGCAGCACCAGTGCCAGCATTACCACCAGCATTACTAGCACTCCCATTACCACTAGACCAGTATTACCATTACCACCAGCATCACCAACGCTACATTACCACCAGCGCCAAAAACACAGCTACAGCTACAAAACACGCAAACACATACACATAACGCACACATACAGAGAAACCCACAAATGTGCACGCACGCACACACACACAGCAGAGACACACGAACGCCAACATACGGGCATGCACACACACACACACACACACACACACACACACACCACACATCCTCAGAAGTTCGGTGAAGCCTCCATTTTACTCAGTTTGCGGGTTCACACTCGGTCCTCACCCTGCTGATGAGATTGACTGAGGAGAGAGAGAACGAAAGAGGGGGAGAGGAAAAGTGAAACATTTCAGCACGCTGTCATTCGTCACCACGGCGACTCGGAGAAGTTTCACCACGTCGCCCAGCAACTCGGCAAAGTTACGGTGCGGAAAAGCGATTTTAGCTCCGGCAAGCCGGAAACTCTGTGAAAGGGAGTTCATATTTCCCCACCGTCTCCACATTCCTCTCCGCCTCATCCAAGCGCATAACACCCGTAAATTCCTCCGCTCGCTCAGATGAGCAGAAAAGTTAGCGAAAAAGATTATAATTACAGATGGGGCATAGGTGCAGCTCCCCCTCCCTCCAGCCACACAGAGGAATGGTGGCACAGAGTTTAGCGGTAAGGGCGAGCAGGTGAACTCCCTCTGTGGGAGGTGAAATCACCTCGACAGCCTTAACAAGAGAGTAATTAGCTCCCTGCACTCGAGGCTAACTGGCTGTTAGCTCAGCGCTCCAATGGTATCTCCCGTTGGATCAGACAAGCTGATTGGATAGGTACTTTGGACCAGCGGATTGAACAGCCACATCAAACAAGTTGACTGGATGGCCACATCAGACCAGCTTATTGGTTAGCCATATCAGACCAGCTGATTGGATCGCTGCATCAGACCAGCTTATTGGCCTGCCACATCAGACCAGCTGATTGGTTAGCCGCATCAGACCAGCTTATTGGCCTGCCACATCAGACCAGCTGATTGGTTAGCCGCATCAGACCAGCTTATTGGTCTGCCACGTCCAGACCAGCTGATTGGATAGCTGCATCAGACCAACTTATTGGCCTGCCACGTCAGACCAGCTGATTGGTCAGCCGCATCAGACCAGCTTATTGGTCTGCCACGTCCAGACCAGCTGATTGGATAGCCACATCAACCAGCTGAGTAAGAGTGGCTGTTTGCAGATGATGTCATCCTCTTGGCCTCATCCTGCTGTGACCTTCGATGAGCACTAGAGCAGTTTTGTTTAAGAGCACACTGGTGTGATGTAGTTGGGGTGAGTATCAGCATCTCCTGAAAGTCTGTGGCCATGGTCCTCTCCCAGAAAAAGAGGCAGAGGGGGAAGGGGGTTTGTCCCCTTCAAGTGAGGGGAGAACAACCGCTCCAGATGGGGGAGTTCAAGTATCTCAACATCTTATTTATGATTTATGAGTGGGGGTTAAAGGGATTAGGGGTTGTGTACGTGTAGGTGCTCTGCCTGCAGTAATTTAGCTAGAGCTATGCACTTCAAATGGATGGATTTAGGTGATTTTTTTTTGTATTTAATGAAACCACTCACTTTTAGTTGAAGGTGCTTGCATGAACTGGAAAAGAAACTTGTCATGTAATTAAATTACATTCATCTAACAAACGATTTACTTTTTTTTTTTTTAATGTAGCAGAGCCCCCTTTACCCAGAGCGACTTACAATGCAGAAGAACATGAGCTCATTCCCCTGATTTATATGAGCATTGCAGCCGGCACTGCCTAACGGCATCCCCAGACCACAGGGCCCACATGCAATATCAATAAAGCACTGATGCAAATTCACTGAGCCGAGCAAGGTCCAAAAATATACAAGCCTAAGACCATGAAAAAGATAACCTGAACTAGTAGAACAGGAGAGTTAGGAAGCGGGAATGGGAAGGTGCAGGTCTGTAGAGTTGGGTCTTTAGTCTGGACCAGGGGCGTCCAATCTTATCTGAGAAGGGCCGGGTGTGGGTGAATGTTTTTGTTTTAGCCCACCACTACGACACCTGATTCTCCTGATTAACTAATCGTGGCCTTCAGTCAAGACGTTGATAAGCAGAAGCAGGTGTCTTACTGCTGGTCTAAAGCAAAAAACTGCCTGCACACACACCAGCTCCTATTTGGATAAGATTGGGCACCCCTGGTCTGGACAATGAGCAATTATTCTGTAGTCCTTGGGGGGGGGGGGGGGGGGGTGTTGTATACACACGCGTCATGGGAGGGACCAAGCAGGAGGTTGCCCCAAGGTTGGAGCGGAGAGAGGTCTGGCCAGGGAGGATGCGGGCATCCACTGAAAATAACAGCTGTTATATTCGTGGCATAATATAGCCGCGTAATATAGATCGCCAGCCATGCTCACACAAACCTAGCCAGCGCTCTCTGCACCAATTAAAACACGAGCCGGACGTCTCAAAACAACCGCGAGGGCTCAGAATGAACTATGACCCCCCCCTGCGGCCCCGCCCACAGAAAACGGTACATGCAGACAGGTGCTGAGCTCACTGGTGAGAGCAGAGACCGGCACACGCATGGAAGACCCGAAGGCCTCCCTCTCCAGGGAGGGTTCTTTTGGAGCGGGCGGGGTACGTACAGTACCGGCGCCCCATCCCGTCGTCTGCATAGCATCGCAGGGGGAAAAAACCCAAAAAACCGGCGGGTCGCCCCGACCGGGAACGCTGACGGCTCAGAGGGACGGACCTCCAGGTCTTCCTCAGCGTGGCGATGTTGTTAAATTGTCGCCGTCTCTCTTTTTATTATTTAGCCCCCGCCAATAAAACCATAATGGCTCTGGCGGTTACTGGCAGGCCTCCCTCCCTCCCTCCCTCCCTCCCTCCTTCTCTCTCTCTCTCTCGAACCCATTTCACCTCCTGGCTTCATGTCTCAAACCCCAGACAGAGGAGGCAATCAGGGTGACGTTAGGGTTTGTCGACACGAATAAAATGTCTCTCACCTTTCCCGTTACACCTGGGTATCACCGGTGTCTCCTGGTTGCCATGGCAACACTCCGTCTCCCTGGCTTCGAGGGGTAAGGTTCCGCTCCAGCTCCTAAAACGCTGCGAACTCCTCTCCTTCTCTCTGGAGCCAAAGCGTGTCACAATCAAGCCGTGTCACAGGTCGAATCGAACCGTGTCACAATCGGATCAAATGATGTCACAATCGAATCAAGACGTGTCACAAACAAGTGAAACATTCCATGCCTACAAACTCCAGAGTATCAAGTGCCCATGTAGATATTGAGTCTGTAGGTAAATGGAAAACACACATGGGCTGAATGGCCTGTTCTTGTCATTACATGCTCTTATGTACATTCTAATGGGAACACTAAGGTACACCGGCCAACCATGCACCTCTGTTGTTTCCCCTGTTAAATCTGTGTGCTAAAATGCTTTCCTCTCTGTTAAATCTGTGTTAAAATGCTCATCTCACTGTTAAATTTGTGTGTTAAAATTCTCTTCTCCCTGTTAAATCTGTGTGTTAAAATGCTGACCTTGTTAAATCTGTGTCCTAAAATGCTCTTCTCCCTGTTAAATGTGTGTGTTAAAATGTTGTTCTCCCTGTTAAATCTGTGTTAAATTGCTCTTCTCCCTGTTAAATCTGTGTGTTAAAATGCTCTCCTCCCTGTTAAATCTGTGTCCTAAAATGCTCTTCTCCCTGTTAAATCTGTGTTAAAATGCTCTTCTCCATTAAATCTGTGTTAAATTGCTCTTCTCCCTGTTAAATCTGTGTGTTAAATTGCTCTTCTCCCTGTTAAATCTGTGTTAAAATGCTCTTCTCCATTAAATCTGTGTGTTAAATTGCTCTTCTCCCTGTTAAATCTGTGTGTTAAAATGCTCTTCTCCCTGTTATATCTGTGAGCTAAAATGCTGTTCTGATATCAAACAAGACCCTGGTGTTGCTCCAGAAATGAACAGCGGCATTTCAGAGGAACAGCCATGGCCAGGTCTTTTTCTGAGCGCGATATAAGCCCTGCCTGCTTCCCTCCCCCTCCACGTCTCCATCACCTGCAGAACAGAGCCGCGAGGATGGAGGAAGAGCCTATTTATACCCTCCATTTTATGAACACAGGCGGGGGGGGGGGGGGAGGGTGACGCTCAACAGGCTGAGGGACGGGGAAAGGGAAAAAAAGTGGGGGAGGGGGTTGCAGGCGGTTTCCATGGTTACCGTTTC
>CM077284.1:81498634-81521134 GCA_039654925.1 Anguilla pacifica | reverse complement strand
TCAGCCAACTGTGTTCAGCCCAGTGCGTTCAGCCAACTGTGTTCAGCCCAGCGTGTTCAGCCAACTGTGTTCAGCTCAGTGCATTCAGCCAACTGTGTTCAGCTCAGTGTGTTCAGCCAACTGTGTTCAGCTCAGTGCATTCAGCCAACTGTGTTCAGCTCAGTGCGTTCAGCCCACTGTGCTCAGCCTACTGTTTAACACGCACCAGCATGAAGACAAAGACCAAGAGAAAGGGAAAAGATGGAGAGGAAGAGATGGATTGAGGGGACTGTGAGTGTCGGAGTTAGAGCTACACAGTAAAATATTCAGTGTTAAATCAACTCTTACAGAGTATATATGGGTCCTACTGGACTCAGACAGTATGTCCTTGTTTAGAGTTGAGTTAACACCAGACATTTTACTGTGTAGAGAGACAGAGAGAGAGAGAGAGAGAGAGAGAGAGCTGCGGAGAGAGGGACTGAGAGAGCTAGAGCTGGAGAGAAAGAGACATCCATCCATCCATTATCTATGCCCGCTTATCCTGGTTAGGGTCGCAAGGGAGGGAGGTGCTGGAACCTATCCCAGCATGCACTGGGTGAGAGGCGGGAATACACCCTGGACAGGTCGGAGAGAGAGACAGAAAGAAAGGATTTGAATTTGAGGAAATTTGAAAGTGAGAGACAGAGAGAGAAAGAAAACAAGGAAGAGAAGATGGAGAACTGAGGAAAAAATGCAGCGAAACAGAGAAAATGAAAGCCAGAGAGAGGAGCATAAATTCAGAGTGTAAATACAGACCCTCTGTGCTGAGTCAGAACTCCAAGGGGAATAAAAACTTAAAAAAAGAAAAGAAGAAGAACGCGAAAAGGCCTCATTAATCAGACCTCACGTTATTTGTTTAGCAGATTTCCTGACTGTGTGCATCAGGTAATGAGCTCACACATCCCCGTGTGTATTTCTCCACTGGAGCTAATCGTCCCGGTCGCACTTGGGGGGCGGGGGGGTCTGGGTAAAACACAAAGTCTCCCCTCTGAGGACAGAAACACTAAACTCTCAGCAACCCTCCAGTGCCCAGACCCGAACGTTCACGGTTTGAAATGCAACTGTATTCTTTCCAAAAAAAAACGTCTTTCTGTTCGGGGACAAAGGCTCTCAACCGAGGATCTGTTTTGGCGGGAATGTCGTTCAATTTATTCGCTCTTTCTCGCTAAAAAGCCAGCCTGCATTTATTTAATGCCACGGCCATTTGGACAATAGATTCAAAAAGCGGTAGTTCTTTTGCCATTTCGGTTTGCTTTTGATCACGTGACCATCTAAAGCCACACCCAGTCGCAGCTCCCGAACTGTTCTTCCTGTAGGAAGGGAACAGAAACGACCTGGAAATTAGTCCTGCAGCCAGGGACGGGAGGGGAAAGATTCACAAAACGCCTCCTTTTTTTTGGCTCCCCTTTCATCATGCTCCCATGTGCTCCAGGGTTCGAACGGACAGGTTAACCAACCACTTTTAAATAATTAAAATACTGAGACGGAGCAAGCAGAAGAAAAAGAAAAAAAAAAAAAAAGCTCTGTCATTTTTATCTCCGGGCATTAAAATCTTCTCCAAAAAAGACCTCTAAGCTATTAGACATAACAGCATCCCCCTGCCCCCAACCAGCAAGATGTGATGATGGGTTTTGACTCCGCCTCTCCTGCGTGCCAGGCTCCGCCTCCCCCTCTGCATCAGGACCCAGGCTGTGCAGCGGTATGCCCTCGCTTGCTAGCGTTAGCTGGGGGGGGGGGGGGTGGTGTGGCTTTGCGGTACCCACGGGGGTGGGGGGGGAGATCTTTGCGCGTCTGCTTCTAGCAACACCAACAGAATGCAACCACACCCACACACCCCTCCCCCACATATCTCTCTCTCTCTCTCTCTCTCTCTCTCTCTCTCTCTCTCTCTCTCTCTCCTCCTCCGCCTCCCCATCTCTCCATCGTTTTTCAGCGAGACAGGGATTCGGTGACGTGTTGCCTGGATACATGCGACGTGCATCGAGGATGGGGGGGGGCTTACGAGGGGGGAAGGGGGGGGGCTGTGGTGTGTGTGTGTGTGAGTGAAAATGTGTGTGTGAGAGAGAGAGAGAAAGACAAGGCTGAACGAGGGCTTGGTCACACATGAAGTTATTCTCCCCTCTCCATTTGTTAGTCATGCGCACGCTGCGAGGGCAGCTCCACAGTGCCACTTTCACCCCTGCTGGAGAAAGCACGTCACTGCACAGGCAGTCCCCCAGCCCCCCCACTCTCCCCTGACCTATATTAGCCACTCGCGTGTCCGATCGTCCTGGCAACCCATAACGTAAATAAAGTGCAAATAAACAGCGAGAGACACAAACACGCAAAGCCTGCAAAATGAGGAAGAAGAAATCAGCAAAAAACCTCTCAGTGCATCCAAAACGAGTGCGCGCGCATGTGTGTGTGTGAGTGTGTGTAAATGTGTGTGCGCGCGTTCAGGCGCGCGTGTGTGTGTGAGCGTGTCTGCATGTCTCTCTGCGTACGTGCGTATCATGAAAACGATCCACTGTCGCTCCCACAGACAGGCTTAAGGTCCTGAGCCGGTGCTGGGACAGCGGGGGACAGCGGTGTGTGCGGGGGGGGGGGGGGGGGGCAGTGGGGGGGGGGGGGTACATGCGCTGCAAAAGACAGTCGTCCGCGCCAGCGTTTTTAACGAGGCGCGACCCGTCTGGACGAAGATGCAGCCGCCGCCGCCGCCGCCCCCGCCCTCCCCCTCCGCCGCTCCGAAGCGTTCGGACGGAGGAGTGGCACGTCTGCAGGCGGTGAGGCGCCAGCGCCACCTGATGCGCGCCCGCGGTACTGCGGCACGCTCCTCCTCCGCACCGCATCGGAGTCCGCCGTCAGAAACCGCGAGCGAGACGCGGACCGTCCGCCACACCGGCGCCTTCTCCACCCGGTGGCCATTAACCCCTTCACAAGCTGTGACATCACAAATATGTGATCAGAATGTTCTCAACTGAACATTCTACTGCTGATGTCACAATCGCTGCTGGTGACTGACAGCAGCGGAGTTCTAGAACACTGACTGAGAATTCTGAGAGGGGGAGAAAAAAAAAAACATTCCCACAAACCTGCTCTTCAAAGGGTTAAACTGCCGCTGTGCCGCGATCCCAGACCGGGAGCCGCGCACAGGAAACGCGCGGACTGAATCCCGCTCGGCCCGCAAGCGCGCAACCCCCTTCCCCAGTCACGTAGCTCGCAGCCTGCCGCATCGTTCGTCCCCTCTCCCAGACCTCGGTGCATTCAAACACCCTCTCTAAACAAACGCCCGTCACACTAGCAGACTGCAGGGCTGGCAAGCTTTTCTCCACTGAGTGGTACCTGCTCCTCCCTGTCTGACAGGGTTCGGCAGACTGTCTGATGAGTCTCAGGTCTCTGTAAGAGAGACATGCTCTCTACAGACTGTCTGATGAGTCTCAGGTCTCTATAAGAGAGACACACTCTCTACAGACTGTCTGATGAGTCTCAGGTCTCTATAAGAGAGGCACAGTCTCTACAGACTGTCTGATGAGTCTCAGGTCTCTATAAGAGAGGCACGCTCTCTACAGGCTGGCTGTCTGATGAGTCTCAGATCTCTATAAGAGACACAGTCTCTACAGACTGTCTGATGTGCCTCAGGTCTCTATAAAAGAGACACACTCTCTACAGGCTGTCTGATGAGTCTCAGGTCTCTATAAGAGAGGCACACTCTCTACAGGCTGTCTGATGTGCCTCAGGTCTCTATAAGAGACACACTCTCTACAGACTGTCTGATGAGTCTCAGGTCTCTATAAGAGAGACACACTCTCTACAGACTGTCTGATGAGTCTCAGGTCTCTATAAGAGAGGCACACTGCAGACTGTCTGATGTGCCTCAGGTCTCTATAAGAGACACACTCTCTACAGACTGTCTGATGAGTCTCAGGTCTCTATATGAGACACACTCTCTACAGGCTGTCTGATGAGTCTCAGGTCTCTATAAGAGAGGCACACTGCAGACTGTCTGATGTGCCTCAGGTCTCTATAAGAGACACACTCTCTACAGGCTGTCTGATGAGTCTCAGGTCTCTATAAGAGAGACACACTGCAGGCTGTCTGATGAGTCTCAGGTCTCTATAAGAGAGGCACAGTCTCTACAGACTGTCTGATGAGTCTCAGGTCTCTATAAGAGAGACACACTCTCTACAGGCTGTCTGATGAGTCTCAGGTCTCTATAAGAGAGACACACTGCAGACTGTCTGATGAGTCTCAGATCTCTATAAGAGAGACACACTCTCTACAGGCTGTCTGATGTGCCTCAGGTCTCTATAAGAGAGACACAGTCTCTACAGGCTGTCTGATGTGTCTCAGATCTCTATAAGAGAGACACACTGCAGGCTGTCTGATGAGTCTCAGGTCTCTATAAGAGAGGCACACTGCAGACTGTCTGATGAGTCTCAGGTCTCTATAAGAGACACAGTCTCTGAGGGGCTGTCTGATGGGTCTCAGGTTTCTGTAAGAGAGACACACTCTCTACAGGCTGTCTGATGTGTCCCAGGTCTCTATAAGAGAGAGACTCTCTCTACAGGCTGTCTGATGAGTCTCAGGTCTCTATATGAGACACAGTCTCTACAGGCTGTCTGATGTGTCCCAGGTCTCGATAAGAGACACACTCTCTACAGGCTGTCTGATGAGTCTCAGGTCTCTATAAGAGAGACACACTCTCTACAGACTGTCTGATGAGTCTCAGGTCTCTATAAGAGACACACTCTCTACAGACTGTCTGATGTGCCTCAGGTCTCTATAAGAGAGACACGCTCTCTACAGACTGTCTGATGTGTCCCAGGTCTCTATAAGAGACACACACTCTCTACAGGCTGTCTGAGGAGTCTCAGGTCTCTATAAGAGAGACACTGCATTCTGTCTGTTTCAGAGCAGCCCATAAACACTACCACAGTACCGTCCTGTAGGTTTTCACTCCAACCCTAACAAAGCACACCTCATTCAACAGCTAGAGATCTCATTAGCAGAATATGGTGTGCCAAATTAAGACAGAAATGACAACCTACAGCCTGGGCGATCTCCAGGAACAGGGTTGGGAACCACTAATGTACAAAAATATACATATATTCTGTACAAAAATATAGAGGTTGCAAGGCTAAATATTCTCTAGGAGAAAGGGAATCAGCCATGTTGATGTACCAAACCCAGAACTGATGTTGCAAAAACAAGATCTCTATTTTTTTTTTTTTGTTCATTAAACTGAAAAATTGTTAACCGCTAGAAGATATTGCATTGTATTTAAGGTACAGTAAGATGAGGGGGGTATGGTTTCAGACTTGATTCTAGGGACCAACAGCCTATGTTTTCCTTCCTAATGTTAATTGCCACCTCTGAATCATAATGAGCCGTTAACTGTTTTCAATTAGACAAGTAACGTCTATCGAAGTATGATTTTTCCCACTTAAGGCTACATTTTGACAGAAACAGGTCTGTGTGTCATGAGGAATAACACACATCCCACATCTACATCCTAGGACTTTTAAACCAGATGAAACTAAGGCTTTAATGAATGTGCTGTATGGCAAACGATCCCTTTTAACTGCAGTAAGCACGGTCATCCGGTGACTGAAACTAAACTCTCTAGTGAAAAATGAGAATTTCAGTGACAGAGCAGAAGGCAGTGAGCCAAACCTGCATTGAAGTAAAAAATTATGAATTTAAACACATTTTCAGTCTTCAATGATGAAGACATTGGCTGTGACAAAAACCACAACAGACTTTGGTTCCTCAGGACTCAGGAGTCTGCAAATCACTGTGGAGGATACTGTATTGGCACTAAAGTCTACAGCAGTGGTCCTAAAAAATGATCCTGGGGGACCTCTGTGTCTGCTGGTTTTCATTCCAACCTCAACCGCAACCCCAGAATTTTAACAAGATGTAAATTTATTTTACTAATCTAGGTGCTTAGCAAAGACTCTAGAGGTTGATTAGTAGAATCAGGTATGTGCACCCACACTGGCCCTTTCTGGATAAGACTGGGGACCCCAGCTCTAAGACACGAAAAGCACCTAATTAAGAGAAATTAACAGCTTCTTAAAACTCTGGGATTTCAGTTGCGGTTCGAATGAAAACCAGCATACCCAGCGGTCCCCCACGTCCGAGTTTGAGAACTACTGGTCCACAGGTAATACGTATCAGAACATTTGTCATGAAATTCCAGATGTGAAAAAAAACGTCTGAGGCTAATGAAGCAAACCCGAGCTTCTGCTCTGTGGGCCTGGAGACCTGATGTAGCACAGCGAGCCTTCGGTAATGAACCCAAAGAAATCCCAAGAGGTTGGCTTTTTGCATCAGGCAAGTAAACACACTTGGCCTTTTCTAAATCAGCAAAACAAACACATTTGGCCTTTAAAATCAGGCCAGTAAACACAAGCCACTCCCACTGTGATGGGCGATGTAAATGAGGGGAAATCACACGTCGCTGTCAGGCTGTTCCCTGTGATGGAGTCACTCGATCATACCCAAACCCCCCCCCCCCCCCCCAGACACACTGACCCTGTCTGGTTTTTGGGAGTTGGTTTTTGAGATGATTCTATGCTCCGTGACCCACACACACACACACACACACACACATGCATGCATACCCACTCTTCAGACTACAGGGGTCATCAGCTCCTCATCTTCTCTGTCCCATCCTGATTGGCCGTCATGACAGAAGACGAGCGTGCTGACAGCCAATGGCGGGAGTAGAGAGAGATTAAGGGGCCGGCACTGTAAACTGCAATCAGAGTGAGATAAAAGACACACTCCTCCCGCTGTCTGGGGTCAAATGATTAATCCCTTCTCTCCCCTCGTCTTCTATTTTTTTTGAGTGTTAAAAATTGCCATGACAAAATATTCTTGGGGAAAAAAGCAACGGGCCTCCTTACTGAAGTCTCCTTTGATCTGTGCTTTTTAAAAAATGAATCCCCTTCAGGCACAGCACCACATTTAACGAGATGCATTAAAGCTGTCAAAAGGAACAGAGCGGTACTTTTATTTTGACATTTGTGTTCCGCCCCCCATCTTCATTCACCTTGTCTCTCGTGACCGCACTTCCTGGAACCAGTGCCAATTGTATCGCCGCGCCAAACTTGACCCTGAAGGATCGCAGAGCCCTTCTCTCCCGTGTAAACCCTGCACAGGTTTAGCTCCACGCATTTATAAATCCCCGTCAACACTTTCCTCTCGCACCGGTGCGAAATTTACCTTTAAAAAATTTATACAAACTGTCTCTGGAGCCCTCCAGCCAATTTAGCCTGACAGGAAAAAAAAAAGGAGTTTGAGGACGATTGTCAAACACAGACGTGGCGTACGGCGTCACCTACCTCGTGAGAGCGGCCCGATGAGCCTTTCGCGGCTACCGAGGCCGGTCATGTGACCCGCCCATGCTCAGCACACGCTCGGTCGGTCCCTCGGATGCCAGAACTTTCTTCGTTGTCCCGAACGAGCAGCAGGAGAGCTCCTACGCGGTACGTTGGCCCGGCAACAGCGCATCACTTTAAGCTTCACGCGCCTGGGCGCCAGGCGACTCCCATGCGCTTATTATGGGATGGCGTTCGTCAGTAGAATATTAGCAACAGGAGAACGACCGGACCGGAGCTTCTACATGCAGATATGATACAGAATGAATTCACACCACGCGTGGACAAATTCCTGGATTACTAGTGTTGAGACTGAAATGATAAAATGCGATGCATATCAGACTTGCCAAGAACCTGCAGCCAGAAACAGTCGTATAAAAAGAAGTGTAATCAGGGCTTTAATTGACCCATTAAAGCTGCCAATTCATTGCGTCTGAGGGGTTGGATTGCTTTAGGGCAAATGTAAAACCAGCAGACCATGTAGGGAGGACCATTTGGGGAGTCCTAACTGACTATAGTGACTGCCCATCATGGCAAAATGCTCTAAGATGTGTTTCTCAAAGTAGCAACACAGCTAATATATCAACTTCCCATCGTGGTAATACACTCTATGGTATGTTCCTCAAAGCAGCAGTATACCTACTATATCGACTGCTGATCATGGTAAAACGTTACATGGTAAATTTCTCAAAGTAGCAGTATATCGACTGCTCACCATGGTAAAATGCTCAATGGTACGTTTCTCAAAGTGGTAGTATACCTACTATATCAACTCCTCATCATGGTAAAATGCTCAATGGTACGTTTCTCAAAGTAGTAGTATACCTACTATATCAACTCCTCATCATGGTAAAATGCTCAATGGTACGTTTCTCAAAGTAGTAGTATACCTACTATATCAACTCCTCATCATGGTAAAATGCTCTATGGTACGTTTCTCAAAGTAGTATACCTACTATATCAACTCCTCATCATGGTAAAATGCTCTATGGTACGTTTCTCAAAGTAGTATACCTACTATATCAACTCCTCATCATGGTAAAATGCTCTATGGTACGTTTCTCAAAGTAGTATACCTACTATATCAACTCCTCATCATGGTAAAATGCTCTATGGTACGTTTCTCAAAGTAGCAGTACACCTGCAGCTGGTCTCATTACCCTTCTTCCAAACCAGAAGAAGTGCCATCTGTACCTCCAACAAAAATAAGATAAATTAATGGCTTGGGCCAAAGCAATGAGGGAAGTCACCGACTGGACCGCCCGAGATTGCATTTCAAAGTTTAATTTAATCAAAGATGTGGTTGGAAATTATAAAATTAATTAACCGTTTTAAACACGGACGCATTTGGCCTAAATCATTTCCAGTTTGGACTAACCAGCCTCGCCAGACCAACAAAACTGCAGAGGAAGACAGATAGCTCCAAAATGCCAGTGTTATTAAATCTTTCAAGTGTTGAGAATAAATGTAATATCTTGCACGCATTCTGCTATCTGTGATTTTGAAAGCTTTTAAGGAACAGACAGTAGAGTGTGAGCAGAATATCAAACAGGATCCTTTCCTCCCCAGCGCCATGTAAAAAAGAAAAAAAAAAAGAGTAAAAGACTAAACCTTCTGAAAATATTTAAAATGTTTAAAATGTTGAAAGAGCATGAACAATCTACAGCAAACGGAAAATGTACATAAATATGTACACGGGAGATATTCAGAGCAAAAAAAAATCAAATCAAACATACTACCCCCCCCCCCCCCCCCAAAATACAGTTGGTGAAAAACAGCCAAGCACAGGCCACACACTGGAATCCCTGTCTTCCGCAGACTGGGAAGCTTCTCGCTGAAGTCAGGCAGCCTTTCCAGAAGCCTGCAGCCCATGTCTAGATGCTTTTACTCTCAGTCACATCCTGTTAATAAAGAGCAGTGACCCGAGCAGTCTGATCTCCAGTCCAACAGCTCACAGCTCCAGCAGCTGTGCAAGGAGATCTGAGCACCACAGCGAGCAGACCGGCCCCCACACACCACCAAACTCACACAACCGGCCCCCATACTCCACCAAGCTCACACAACCGGCCCCCATACACCACCAAACTCACACAACCGGCCCCCATACTCCACCAAGCTCACACAACCGGCCCCCATACACCACCAAACTCACACAACCAAACTCATACACCACCAAACTCACACAACCGGCCCCATACTCCACTAAGCTCACACAACCGGCCCCCATACACCACCAAGCTCACACAACCGGCCCCCATACACCACCAAGCTCACACAACCGGCCCTCATACACCACCAAACTCATACACAACCAAACTCACACCACCAAACTCACAACTAAACACACAACTGGCCCCCATACACCACCCAACTCACACAACCGGCCCCCATACACCACCAAGCTCACACAACCGGCCCTAATACACAACCAAACTCACACACAACCAAGCTCACACAACCGGCCCCCATACACCACCAAACTCATACACAACCAAACTCACACCACCAAACTCACAACTAAACACACAACTGGCCCCCATACACCACCCAACTCACACAACCGGCCCCCACACACCACCAAACTCACACAACTGGCCCTCACACACAACCAAACTCACACAACTGGCCCTCATACACAACCAAACTCACACAACTGGCCCTCATACACAACCAAACTCACAACCAGACCAGTGAATTGTCCTGAACCACTGGGCGGAGTTTCAATGTGCTGTCAGTGACTCAGCCACCAAAAACACAGAACAGCTCATGACTGAATACAGGCAAAATCAGTTTTATTTTAGACGGTATTTTAACTTGCATAAGACAGAACCGTTAGTGAGTGGAGATACAAAGCAAGCGGAAGTTTATCTGAAATACCGATATTCTAAAAATATTCTTATATAGAACTTTATCTTCCCCGTAGACAGAAGCAGCTTTACAAACAGGTTATGGCAACTCAACAGCCTGAAAGTAAATTCATTTCTCACTAACTTTAAAAAGAAGAACTGCAATATTTTACATACATTTAATAGCATATCAGAAGATTCATGGAGGAGGAGGAGGGGGGGTAATATAAATTCTCCTTAAATGAAGAGTCATACTTTTCACCAAGTAATTAATTCTGCTCTTTCCCCTTCTCTCCATTAAGCATCAGTTAGAAATTATAGCATCCTTCCTACACTAGTGTCAATATACTCAATCTGGAACTGTTCCCATAGTAACCAGGAAAGCTGAAATGTTACCCATTAGAACAGAACAAGACGACAGCTTTGTGGTATTATTATTATTTTTTTCCTGTACAATAGCAATCTAACTTATTGCCTTGAGTAATTCCCACATTTGGCCAGCAGAGGGTGCACTTCCAAAGCCCCTCCAGTTCTCCCCCAATAATCTCAGGGGAGGAGAGGCGTGGCAGGGGCGAGGGCCGGAGGTTACGCACGTTAAGCACATGGTTCGCCATCGAAGGAGCATGAGGGGGAGGGTTTCAGTCCCAGGCCTCCCAGTCATCATCTTCCAGCTGAAAAAAAATAAACAAACAATTTAATGCAGCCCCTGTGCAGATTGCTGAGGTTCCACCAGTACTACTATAAATCTAAGGGGTACCCAGGTGGGCCCAAGAGGAACTCCCATCTGAAATGTTTCAGTTCAAGCTGAACATCACATTCTTTCAATTTCACAAATACTTTAAGTGTTTGACGTTTTCTATGACTGAATTTTCACCCATCAAAATATTTTTTATTTTATTTCTACAATCATCGCACACACAGAATCAGTATTGGCATAAATGAAATGTACCATACCTGCCCTGTTGCGCTGACTTTGGAAAGTGCTAGCTGAACTTCCTCTTCTGTCATGTCCAAGTCAAAGTCCTTTTCCCAGTCCTCGCTGATGTCTGTGCTGGACCCTGCAGAAAAAAGGGGCCCAAGGCTTTAAAGAGCCCAGAATCAACATCTACCAACTCCTACCAACTCCCCAAAGCCTAGAATCAACTCTAACCAACCCCTCTAAGCCTAGAATCAACTCCAACCAGCTCCCCACAACCCATCCAGAATAAACTCCTACCAACTCCCCTAAGACTAGAATCAACTCCTGCCAATTCCCCACAACCCACCCAGAATCAACCCCTACCAGCTCCCCAGAGGCTAGAGTCAACTCCTACCAACTTCCCACAACCCACCCAGAATCAACTCCTACCAACTCCCCACAACCCACCCAGAATCAACTCCTACCAACTCCCCACAACCCACCCAGAATCAACTCCTACCAACTTCCCACAGCTCACACGGAGCACAGGGGTAGCGAAGAACAACAGAAAACTAAGGGTGGAAGACACAGATAACTGTACAGGAATGCCACTACACTTTAACTCACCCGGTTCACACGATCCAAGCAAACTCGGTTTCCCCAGTGTGTTTAATTTTATTAGTGTTTTTAATAGCAAGCTGGCAAATTGACACCTCTATCACAGGGTAATGTAATATTATGCTGGTGGAATT
Source organism: Anguilla pacifica (assembly GCA_039654925.1). Lineage (NCBI taxonomy): Eukaryota > Metazoa > Chordata > Actinopteri > Anguilliformes > Anguillidae > Anguilla > Anguilla pacifica. Next base: position 81,509,256 of record CM077284.1, on the reverse strand, counting down.
GCAGGAACCAGGCCAAGACATTTACTTCAGTAATCTCAACACAAATGAAAACCTTGTTACCAGCCTTGGCAAGAAACACTTGGCACATTAATGGATGTTTTAAAAGAGAAAAACAGGATCGGCTCTCCACATAAACTCAAGATTGGAGCAGACTCAGCATTAATGAAGCCCTCCATATTGGCGACCCACTCCGCACAGCCCAGTCTCCCGCTCGTTTTTATCACTCTTGGGGCGTGTCTCACCTTTCTTGCCGTTGTTGGAAGGGGTGGACTTGCCGCTGTCCGAATTGAGCTCGAACACCCTCAGGTCCTGCGCCACCTCCTCTTTCACAGTGTCTGTCCGGGGGGCGGGCCTGGGGGGGGCGGCGGCGGCGGCCTCGCCTCCGGCCCCGCCCGCTCGTGTCTTTGGGGGTTGGTCGGTCTCCGTGGGCGGGGTTTCGGGTTGGGGGACCCCGCCGTCCACCTCCTGCTCCCCCAGGCTGGCCTCGGCCATCCCGCGCGTCAGCTCCTCGGGGGGACCCGTGGCCCCCCCCTCCTCCGGCGACCCCGCGGCCCCGCCCTCCTCCGGACTCCTCTCCACCTGGGTGGGCGGGGTGGCGCTCCCGCAGCTGGCCGAGGGGGTGACGGCGGTTTCGGGAGGGGGCGACGTCGGGGAGGCGGAGTCGGTGGGCGGGGTGCGGGGCTCTTCCGGCGGGGGCGTGAAGTCCAACCGAGACGAGGAGGCGGCGCCCAGAAACTCATCTGTCCCAAAAACGAAGAGGAGAGGAGCAGACAGCGCACCTTCAGCTGAGGAGTGCAGCGCCACACCTCCACCCAAAACACCACCTCAAACTCCACCCAAAACACCGCCTCAAACTCCACCCAAACTCAGCACACCTCCGCCCAAAACACCGCCTCAAACTCCACCCAAAACACCGCCTCAAACTCCACCCAAACTCAGCACACCTCCGCCCAAAACACCGCCTCAAACTCCACCCAAACTCAGCACACCTCCACCCAAAACACCGCCACACCTCCACCCAAATCACCGCCTCTAACTCCACCCAAACTCAGCACACCTCCACCCAAAACACCGCCTCAACGCCACCCAAAACACCACCTCAAACTCAGCACGCACTCAGCTACACACCACCCAAAACACAGCCTCAAACTCCACCCAAAACACCGCCTCAACGACACCCAAAACACCGCCTCAAACTCAGCACACATGCAGCTACACACCTCCACCCAAAACACCGCCGCAAACTCAGCACACATTCAGCTACACACCTCCACCCAAAACACCGCCTCAAACTCCACCCAAACTCAGCACACCTCCGCCCAAAACACCGCCTCAAACTCCACCCAAACTCAGCACACCTCCACCCAAAACACCGCCACACCTCCACCCAAATCACCGCCTCTAACTCCACCCAAACTCAGCACACCTCCACCCAAAACACCGCCTCAACGCCACCCAAAACACCACCTCAAACTCAGCACGCACTCAGCTACACACCACCCAAAACACAGCCTCAAACTCCACCCAAAACACCGCCTCAACGACACCCAAAACACCGCCTCAAACTCAGCACACATGCAGCTACACACCTCCACCCAAAACACCGCCGCAAACTCAGCACACATTCAGCTACACACCTCCACCCAAAACACCGCCTCAAACTCCACCCGAAACACCGCCTCAATGCCACCCAAAACTCTGCCACAAACTCAGCACAAACTCAGCTACACACCACCCAAAACATCGCCTCAAACTCAGCACACATTCAGCTACACACCTCCACCCAAAACACCGCCTCAAACTCCACCCGAAACACCGCCTCAATGCCACCCAAAACTCTGCCACAAACTCAGCACAAACTCAGCTACACACCACCCAAAACATCGCCTCAAACTCAGCACACATGCAGCTACACACCTCCACCCAAAACAACGCCTCAAACTCAACCCACGTCACACGTCACCAGTCAACACAAATGTTAAAATCTGAGGGGCAGTGGAGAAAATGTACTTTTCTGAACAGTTTCAATTTCTCACTTCACAGCTCATTCAGAGAAATTCTCCCTCTGAAATCTCACAACATACATCTGGCACCCGCTAGCAGTGCGGACCGCCATGTTGATTCAAACACACAACCCTCCTGTGCAGGCTAACAAGCAGACGCTCAGATATGTGCTCGAATCCCATGTACAGCTTTTGGTTCTGCAGTCCCAGAACAAGATAGTTAACATTAGCTGTTTCAGCTCATGAATATGTGAAACAATAAAACTGGTCCTTAGAAAACATTTTAAAATCCACATTCAGTTGACCCAAGAACATTTACCAAGTTGATGGCCCCCCCACACTTCCCAATCTTGCCCCGGACACATATGACTCCACTGCAACAGCAGAACAATGCACTAGGGCAGTGATCTTCAGTCCAGGGCCCGGACAGCCACAGGCCCTGCTGGATTTTGTTGTCGCTCGGCACTTGATTGATCAGTTAACGCAGTGTGTTACACAGTTAGCGCAGTCTGTTACACAGTTAGCTCACCTCACCTGGCTTCTTGGGTCTGAATCGGTTATTTAAAAAAACACACAGACCCTGCAGCTCTCTAGGACCGGGACTGAAGATAAGCGATCCAGAATCCCTCAGAATTACATCCCTTCATTATTACTGCATGCTGTTGCCGTGAGCGACATTTATCCCCACAGACAAGCCCTACAAGCACCGGGCTGCTCGGCCTCCTTGAAGCACACCTTCATGCTTTTAAACATTTCTGTTCTTACTCTTTAGTGAATGGAGCAGTGATCTTCACTCCTGGGCCTGGGGAGCCACAGGGTCTGCCGGGTTTTTTGTCTTTGCTTCAATATCAGCAGCTGATTCAGAACCGAGACACTGAGTGAGGTGAGTTAACTGTGTAACAGGCCGCTATATCTGATCAATTAAGCGCAGAGTAGCAACAAACAAGACCAGGTTAAAACCTGGTACGTGGCTGGACCTAACACACGTGGTCCGGCCGACCAATGGTGTGACTTCATAACCCGGCCGACCAATGGTGTAACTTCATCACTCACTCAGTCAGTCACTCACTCAGTCACTCAGTCACAGACATTCGCATTTGTAGGGCTGGCCCCGCTGTTGCGGTCCGGCCAAAAACAGCAGACCCTGCGGCTCTCCAGAACCAGGACTGAAGAGGACTGGTACGGAGGTCATATCCTAGAGGCCCAGGAATGACTGCCATGTACTACTGAAGCCAGTAAGCACAGCTAGCATGAAAAAAGAACACCAGACTACATTTGGATGGATGAATAATGCAGTGTCAACAGGAAGTGGCACACGCACCCTCCTCTTCCTCTTCCTCCCAGCCCAGGGCCTCCGAATGCGTCACCTGCTCCGCCCTCTGCTTCAGGGCCACTCTCCGCGCCTCTTCCTGACAACGGCACAAAAAAAAAAACAGGTAAAGGTCAAAGTTCAACTCCTTCAGCTCAGCCCTCACAAGCAGTGACTACATGCAGGAGCCCCAATGCTCTACGCAGTTCCAGCCCGATGAGTTGCACTCATGAACCCACTGCCCACTGTACAGCTACCAAGTTACACAAAACATGGACTAGACTACCCCATCGAGCACTAAACTACATTACTGTAACAAGAGCAAAGAACCACAGACACTCAAAACAGGAAACGTTACACCTAATCATGTTGGGGAGCTGAATTTGAGGGTTAGAGTCGGCGTGGAGGAACCGAGTTGCATTCAGGAGAGGGGGGTCTTCAGCCTGCGACACAAAATGGCCGACGTTTCCGCTCTCTCCACACACTTCCAGTTCAGCAGAACAAACTAGCTTATCAGTGTCATTCAAGACGGCCATATTGTGTCCATTTTCCGCAGTGTGACAAGGGCTTCTCACAAAACAAGACTAACACTCAGGAACAGAAGGGGCTGGTTTGATAATTATTTTATGAATTATCTTTTCATTTATGAAAAGGAGACTAATTAAATGACATACATAGATGACACGTCAGTGACAGGTCTAATTTTATAGAGAAGAAAGATGCTATATCATTTTAGACCCAGCAGAAAATAAGTTTAGGTACTTAATTTTTTTTTTGACATAATACAAGTGTCTTGGATGACAAGAACATGTTGCAATTAATGTTCCAAAATACTATTTACTTCATTTTTATTGAATGTCCCTTGTAGTGTAGGTTTTGGTAAAGTAGAATATATAGTTCTTGAGATTAACAGAAGGGGACAAAAATGAAATGCAGGGTCTTAGGAGAATGAAGATGTTGAAGAGGTTGACAGACTGACTAAAAGGTGTAAAAATGTTTTACATCGCACGAAAAGTTAGTTTCAGGAAAATGAGGGTGACACTACCTTAAATAAAGGAGGTTGAGGAAGTGTCCAGATATAAATATATTGGGACTCACACCAATGGCCAACTTGGAAGTTGGAAAAGCATATTTAGAAAAGCTGTTCAGAAGTGAACCAGCGACCATCACTTCCAATACAAACACAGATCTTTCAAAGTGGATACAGGACCTTTAAAGCTTTAAAATTTAAAAGGTTTTATGCAGACATTTACCTAAAGTGACTGCACAGCTGGTTTTTTTTAATATAAAATCCATTTGTACCACCATTTTACTGGGGTAATTCAGGGCAAGTACCTTTGCACAAACGTCCAACAGAATCAGCCAAACAGCAATCCCATGTCCAGGCTCTCCATTACACCAAGTCCAATATTAATTTTTAATAAAAATAATACTTATGCTAATATTTACAACGTGTTCCATATCGTTGAGTGCTTACGCTTCAGTGGATTTGATGAGTTTCCTTGGTGTCTCTGGCCCAATTTCCTGTTTTTACACATGAACTCCCCCCCGCCATTTTACCGTCCCCAGACCAGCGCTGGACTTTGGGATCCTCCTTCGCTCGATCGCGGGTTTGTTGTGTAAGGAGCAGCTTTCCCCCGATCGCCCCCACCACCTGTTCCCTACCATCCATCAAAACACCTGTCAGCCCTTATCCACAAAACACACTCATGCTAAAGTCCCCGCAAAGCAAACACACACACACACACGCTCGCACTCACACACACACACACACACACACACACGCTCGCACACACACACACACACACACTCACGCTCACACACAAACACATGTCCTCAGCCTTCACTTTCTGCTACTGGCTCCAGGGTACTCAAGGAAAACCAATAATTCTACAGAGAGCGTAGAATTAATTTCCAATTAACCTCCAATAGTCCTGAGCGATATAATGTAACGATAATTAAAAATAGTTAAAAAAACATACAAGAGCTTTTCATAATCGTAAATATTGCGTATTGTCCAGCCCTGATCTCCAAGTGCCCAATTACACGACAGACCCGGAACGCCCCGGTGATCCCGACCACAGTCGTCTGCGCGGACGAGAAAAGCAGCTGTTCACCAGCGTGCGCGCACTTGCAGGGTCTGACCACCAGGTGGCGAACGGAACGTTCTCCTGAACGTGCGGGCAGCGCTGGAGGTGGCCAGCGGCTGTGGTTGTGGACGCGAGGCCTTGGAAAGCGGCTTTAACGGCTGCTCTTTTGCCTCACGGGCACACGCTGTGACACAGAGAGGCGCGGTTACCTGGTCCAGCTGAAAGACTTTGTAGAAGTACCGCTGCCAGAACTCGGAATGGGCCACCGCAGCAGGAACCTGTGGCGCGAATGGTAAATGGTAAATGGACTGCATTTATATAGCGCTTTTATCCAAAGCGCTTTACAATTGATGCCTCGCATTCACCAGAGCAGTTAGGGGTTAGGTGTCTTGCTCAGCGACACTTCAACATGCCCAGGGCGTGCGGGGGATTGAACCGGCAACCCTCCGACTGCCAGACAACCGCTCTCACCTCCTGAGCTATGTCGCCCCCTGGCGTGAAGAGGACCGGCTCAAGGACAGGGCAGTTCAGACACAATTTCCCAACGTCAGACAGGTTCTCATCATCAAAGGTTCACAGAAGCCCAGGAAGAGAGTCTCCCTTCCTCCCCCTCTCTTTCTCACTCTCTCTTTCTCCCCCTCATACGTTTTACTACATATCAAAACGTAAAAACTATTTCTCTGTTCCAAAGGACAGTAAGTCAAAAAATTATATTAATATTATATTAATCAGCCCGCCTATCCCACCAACGTCCCAACCCCCCCCCCCCCCCCCACCCCCAGAACAGAGACTTATGAGAGTGCCCTTGGATGCAACAAATGGCAGCGGACCGTACCATTTTTGTGTAAAGGGACCGGATGGAGGGACTGTTGACCAGGAGTTCAGAGATCTCCCCTTTCTTCTCCTCCAGAGAGAAGCTTTGGAGCCAGGCTTCAAACTGCTCTGGGGGACCTGCAGCAAAACACAGGCCTACTCAAACGCATACCTACACACAGTGAAGAGGAGACAGGCATACTCAAACGCATACCTACACACAGCAGAGAGGAGACAGGCCTACTAAAACGCATACCTACACACAGCAGAGAGGAGACAGGCCTACTCAAACGCATACCTACACACAGCAGAGAGGAGACAGGCCTACTCAAACGCATACCTACACACAGTGAAGAGGAGACAGGCCTACTCAAACGCATACCTACACACAGCAGAGAGGAGACAGGCCTACTCAAACGCACACCTACACACAGCGAAGAGGAGACAGGCCTACTCAAACGCATACCTACACACAGCAGAGGAGACAGGCCTACTCAAACGCATACCTACACACAGCAGAGAGGAGTGTCTCAAGTCACTATCAAAGGGACGGACATATTTTCAAAACCCAGGAAGGAATCGGATGAAATATTTGCTCTTTAAATTACAGAATACGATCTTCAAGATGTAAGCACAGTGTCTCACTGCATTTCATACTGAGCACCATTTAAACGAAAGAGCACAAAAACACGTGCAGGTTCGTAACCCCCCCCCCCCCCCCCCCCCCGAAAGGCAGAGGTTACGTCAGCTGCAGGAGCAATGGGGCCACCAAGCCCTCCTGGGCCGCGGGACAGGAAAAGCAGGTCTCACAGGCACCGCATTCTAGAGCATTCTAGAGCGGGAGCCGACGTACTGTGGCCCCAGCGGCGCGAGCACCGAAACGTGGCTGTGTGCGCTCTCTCCGCCCCGGTGAGGCTAACTCCCATCACAAGCCAGGCCAGAGCCAGACTCAAAAACAGGAAGACGTGCGTAGAGGCGAAACTGGCAAAACAGAACGTTCTAGAACAGGATATGGCTGGGGCTAAACGGGCAAAGCACAGATGCTAAAAGACTGAAAGTGCTTTCTTAACTCGCACAACATGCCCCACGGAAATGCTGCCTTCTCTTTACATTAGAGGAAAGTGGGCAGCACACACATGCATGTGCAATCCCAAATCGAGTGTGGTGGTCGCAGAAACGCGTGTAGCCACTGGATACGATTGTGTATAAAACATTCTGAGTGACCAATCGCCTGAAGGCATACAGTAAGCTCTGAGCAAGCAGAGTTCATAAAGCCAAAGCTGATGATGTCAATGATGTCACCCATTGAAGCCAGTCAGCTGAATGGCCCTGATCATGTGAGAGGGCAGTCGGTGCCCAAAGCAGACTTTTCCCAGCCCTCCGCTGGGCAGCAGTGTCTAGGGAACGGCGGTAACGACGGCAACGGCACGTACCGTCAGGCTCGTTGCAGTACGTCGCCGGGTCTGCCTGTAGGCTGTACAGACGGGCCTGCGGAACACAGACGCCAGGTCAACAACACAGTCACACAATGCAATATGGGTAAAGTGGCAATCCTTAGTATTTTTCAACAACACAGTCACACAATGCAATATGGGTAAAGTGGCAATCCTTAGTATTGTTCAACAACACAGTCACACAATGCAATATGGGTAAAGTGGCAATCCGTAGTATATTCAAATTTAAAAATGCCATTTTTGATACCTTTTCACACTGGCATATTTGTAGCAATATTGATTCAATGTGTTTGCATTCTGAAAGTTCTCCTATATATGCTATTATCCACTGGTGGTGTCAGGGGCCACAATCCAGCCCAGTATTCAAATAGGATGACGCACGCACAGGAAGTTGCACGACGAAAGAGACAGAGCCTAAAATCCAAAAAGTGGAGGTCTGAATGAGGTCTGATACATTGCTCAAACCTCCCGTGTAAGACGCCATTGTTGGTGGTCTCTAGGCAGGTCTTCTTTCCCCAAAATATGCTACTGCTCGATTATCTTCTCGGAAAAATAAGCACTTGACGTGCTCCTGGCAATAGCTTTGTCTAGAATGGAACTCTCGTATTTGGAGTCTGAAAACAAACTTTTGCAACCACCAATCACCACTGATGTTGCCAAACGCATCAAAACTGAAAAGCTTGAAGATTGGCACTTTAATAACCACAGCCAGGCTAATAAGCACAGGCATAAGGGCTCTCTGATCGTAATGTCTAGTTTGCCTAGTAATGTCTAGTTTACCTTGGTGCTGTCGTACACCTCTGTGGTGCCAGCAGGGGTCGCCATGAGCGTGATGACATCACAATCGATGGTTTTGTCCGGGGGTGGGGCCAGGGTGTCCGTGATCACGCCCAGGAGATTGGACAGGCTCCTTTTCACCTTCTCTGTGGTCTCCGTGGACCCTTCCACCTGTGGACAGAAAGGGGGGTAAGCTTTTTCACACAGACTGCCTGGCTCGTCACCAACGCCACTCTCCAAAATGCCAGGGGACGGTTAGACCCCCTCCACTAAATGAGTTACAGCATCTTCCACCTCTTCTGTTCTGATCCTACCAGAACTTACTGCAGCTTTCGACACCGTAGACCCCATGATCCTCCTCTCCACCGTGACCTCACTCAGGAACTCACTACTCTTAAGAGGACTGAATCCTGCATCACTGGATGTTTCTTTAGGGTTTTCTGGGATGGTGGCTTGTCTCATGTCCAGGGCCTTCCTATAGGGGTCCCCCAAGGCTCCGTATTTGGCCCCCTCCTCTTTCCCCTGCACAGGCTTATATCATTTCCTGGGTGTGTGTCTCCCATGATTTTCCACCATCTCTATGCCAACAACACTCCGCTTTTCCTCTCTTTGCCTCCAACTGATACTCAGGTCTCACTCTTCATCTCAGCCTGAAGGACATCTCCTGCTGAATGATGGACTATCGTCTAAAGCTCAACATGGCTAAAACTCAGGTGCTTAGGTTCTCAGTCAACCTCAAAGCCACCTGCACATTCCCAGCAATTCCTCACCACTGCTACACCACGAGAGCTTTCTTTTAATCTGCTACAGGACAGCCCCACAGTTTTTTTCTCCAAGAGGCCCAGATCCTACATTATAAATGTATAATGAGATTCTGACAGCAGCCTGGGGACCAGTGTTAGAAAAAAAACCTTTGTTTTTTTGGCCTCCCCGCTGGTGGAGCTGCCCATGACAGGGTGACTCACTTTTCCCCTTATTCACTTATTCTGTACATGCATGTAAATATGTGTGCATAATATAAAGTATTTAAGTACTTGGTTCTGAATTTCAATAAATCATGCGATTGCAATGCCACTAAATGAATAGAAGTATGCAACTCAGCAATTAAATAATGATAGCATAATTCATAAATACTGTAACAGAGGCATCCTTCTGATGATAATGTCAGCAAGCAAATGTCTGTTGACTTCGTCCGCTTCGTCAATGTGCACCTTGCGTTCTTTAATGGACGACATCTTTAATGTCCACCTGTTTGAGGTACTGCCCTGTGGTTGAATTACTCACCGCCAGTTTGCTCCGAACGGCGCTGGCCGTCGCCACGATGGAGCACGCCGTGTCATGTTGCACCACGGTGGAGAACTCTGTCAGATCTCGCTTAATGAACTCGTACGCTTCAGAAGACTGTGAAATGGAAGTTCAAAGTAACGTCAACGGCACATCACAGAGCACGATTTACCGTGACAATTACAATCACACACGGCATGCCACACTAGAGACGGGTGGGCGGCTTTAGAAACATTTTCTTCAAATACACGCTTGGAGCCACACCATGCTACACGCTCGGTGAACGTCACAAGGCCTACCTTGTCTTTAACGGCCTGGAAGCCCTGCTGTAGCCAGCCTCCCCACCAACCTCCTTCCCTAGTTACACAGGAAAGAACAGGAGCAACGCTTTAGCCAATGTTACACTCTCTTTCTTAAGTTTATCTTCTGAACGCTGGTAAATAAATAAATAAATAAATAACGCAGGGAAATGCCAGGGTGTTAAATCATTTTACACCGAAGAAAACGCGTCCCACTGAACATATAGTGCCCAACACGAGCTAACGAAGATGTCGTCATTAAAAATACAACCCAATATTTGCAAACAGTTAACGTTAATCCATCTGAAATAAAACTATGAGCTAGTCTAATGTGAAACCCATCTAACGCGTTAGTTAGCTAGCTGGCTAACGTTAGCTTTCCACTTTTAGCTTACATGACAAAAGTAAAACGTGTCTGTCAAGAATGCCATATTTTCCCCCCATTCATCAAAAAAACGAAATACACAGTCATAAAAATACGATACTGACGTTCGCATGTCATTTTCCTTATCGCTGTGTCAATGCTAAAACATTTTTGTAAACAAACCCAGACGGACTTCCTCTTGTATTCATCCGCAAAAACAAACTGCATC
>CM077284.1:81423634-81493634 GCA_039654925.1 Anguilla pacifica | reverse complement strand
AGCCTGAAAAGCCGCGGCCCTCGAAGGCGCTTAACAAAGCGAGCCCACGGCTCCCGCCCGACCATGTGACCGCGCCGGGGCCACGCGCGCCTTTCTTTTTCATCGCCAACGAGCCGTGCCGACGACTGATTTATGGTCGCCAGAGCGCGGGTCGCACAATGAGGCATGGGGGGGGGAGGGGGGGGGGGTGGGGGGGTTAGGGATATTGTCTGGAAGTGCCGTCGTCACAGGGCGCCTGGTCTGGGATTTCCAAAGCTGGTTAGCGGCTGACACACCGGTCTGGGAGCTGTCTTTTTACCCCCCCCCCACCCCACCACTTAACAAGTCTGGGAGCTGTCTATTTAGTAAGCGCCCCTTTCCCACCTCCCCCCCCCCCCCCCACCCCATCGTGTACTTCACCCCAATTTTTTTTTTTAAAACATGGCTGAGATTGATTCGCTTTTCCGCTAAATTCTCTCTTCGTATTTTTTTTTGTTACCATATCCCCATTAGAGCTCGCCTCCGTGTTTCTGTCTGTTGATTGTACTGTAAGGCGAGGAAAAAAACGCTTAGGCTGAAAAACGAGCGTGGACTGAAACCTGCAGCCAGTTCTTACAGGTGCTACAGCACGTAGACAATTTAAACTTTTGAGACGGAGGGAATGTGATGTTCCGACCACAGTTGCCATGGCAACTTACTGCACAGAAATAAACGAGCAAAAAAGATGTGATTGAAAATGTATATACACATGAAAGTTAGATAAATAAAGAGAATAGCATTTTAAAAAAATAAAACAATATATCTTTTATTTTAGATAACAAATACTGTATATACAAATAAACACAGGCATTTAACTTCTTTATACCATTTTTGTCCTTGTTGTGGTAGCTGTATAGCCAAAAATACAAATTGATAGCAGCTATCTTCACTCTTTCAGGCCAGGAATATAACTGTTCAGCACAAAATAAATTAGAAAACAGAACTGAATGTTTATCTGATGGTTCTGTGCACTTTCTAGAAAAGTTGCCGATGTAAACAAATATATACTGACCAAAAAAAGAAAATTACAAAATGCCAACGGCATGCTGAAGAAATCACTATCTGTACATTATATTTACACACTTAGACAGAAACTTTCAAGGTGGTTTCTTACTTCTTTCTTCCCTTCCTTCTGATTGGATAAGAAGGAATAGTCCCCTCTGATAGGTCCCAGAGGCTGCAGCAGCTTTGCTGCGATTTCAGAGAACCGTGGTGAGGCCTGCGGCCCAGAGTTCAGTCCTGGGGCTCGCCTGCTCACTTGCCCATGGCGAGGCTGTGCAGGCGGGGCAGGGAGGCGGGGAGAGGCTGGCACAGGGCGCAGGGGCAGGGCAGGCCATGGTAGTGCCGGTAGGAGGCAGAGAGGTGGAAGGGCTCCTTCAGGAGGTCCTGGAGCGGGGAGCGAAAGGGCAGGTAGCCCGCGGAGGGGGGCGACTGGGGCGCCGAGGGAGGGGCAGGGGGGGCGGCGGGGGCCGGCAGGGGTGGAGCTCCCACCAGCGAGTGCAGGGACTGGGCCAGGGGGTGCAGGGAGAGCTGCTGGGGGGCGGCGGCGGCGGTCGCCGCGGAAACCGGGGCGGCGTGGCGGGTCATGTGACCCTGGCTGCCAGCGGCGTTCCCGCCATACACCTCCCCCACCAGCCTCTTCATCTCGTCCAGCGAGCTGGACAGCATGAGGATGTAGTTGCGGGCCAGCAGCAGGGTGGAGATCTTGGAGAGCTTGCGGACGGCGGGGCCCTGCGCGTACGGCATCACCTCCCGCAGCCCATCCATGGCCTGGTTCAGGTCGTGCATCCTCTTCCTCTCCCGGCTGTTCACCTTCAGGCGCAGGTCCTGCCCGTCCTCCCCGGCCAGCCCCGCGCGGGCCTTGGCCTTGCCTCCGCACCTCGCCTCCGTCCCCCGGCGAGGGGGCTTCTGCTCCGGGCTGCACCCCTGGAAGCCCTGGCTGGGGAAGTAGGCCCCCGAGCGCCCCTGTCCGTCCGTCGCCAGGTCAGGCGAGGAGGAACGGCTGGAGGAGGAGCCGGCTTCCGAGTCCATGTGCAACAATCGAGATAAAAAATTTAAAAAACGTACGCAAAAAAATGTTAAAGTAAGCAAATCTATTAATCTCACTCTCTGTGTCTGTCTCTGCTGTTTCAGTGCTATAAACCAAGTGTGACTACAGAGGAGCTCAATTGAAAGCAAACTGCTGTGGTCCGTGAGTAAAGCTGTCCTCTCTCTGGTCAGGGGCACTTGTCCTAAATCTACACCCCCCTGAGGGCAGTATTAAATGACAGCGGCGGATTCAGATCAGGGGCTCACAGTCCTGGTCCAGGCTCTGATGGGGGGACTTTTATACCCCTGACCTGACAAAGGAACAATGAGTCGCATAATGAGCACTTAGCGACGGCCAATCAACGGAGAGGACACGGTCTCTGTCCCGCCCCCTTTTAACTACCTCTAATCCCCATCCTATGCTGCACCCCCCCCCCCTCCTCTGCCTCCCCACCCCTCCCCACGGGCTTACCCCACTCACACCCTATGCACATTAGCCAGACCATGTCCAAATTCACACATATATGCAAAGGCACACACAGTAATTGTCAGACAAAGCTGAAGGTTTAAGTGTTTAACTGACTGCGCGCCGAATGGCTTAAATCACTCTTCCATGCCTGGCATTGTCTGGCCTGGCAGCTTGATGGCTTCGGCAACACGGGACCAACATCACGGCCATTTTGGGTCTAAATGGGCCGAATTAATTTCACAATGCAACCACAACACAGAGGAAATCCACTTTAGGGTCAAGCAGGTTCCCTTACAGTGAAAGCTAAATTATACCATCAACATAAGAGTCAGAAAAAGGATGGAATATTTTAAGAAACAAACATTATTCATTTATTTATTCTATTTTTACATGTTAAGAGCTAAAGCAAAATAAATATCATAATGTACGTGCTCATGCAGTGTTTTTTTCCCCCATTTACTAATCATAGAAAGTGTGTTAACAATAGGATAAGTATTAGTTTGTGCCCCACAGTGTCTTACTTGATTGAATTACTTGAGAGTATTTTTCCAGTAAAGTATTTGTGGATGTATTGTATGTGACTGATAATCCTATTCATTCTTCGTAACAACTATCCACCAGCACTGCCCAATTTAAAATTTCCCCACCAGTATCACAGAGAGATCTATGACTGACATGTTATGGCGAATTTGTAAAAATAAAAAATAAAAAACATGCGGACAGAATGTTAACAGTGCCATTATTGCAGCCATATACCAGATGAGTACATATGAGCAGTTTACAGACACAAAGGTGTACAAAGTTTCAAGCTTTTACGAAATAATATATAATGCAATAAAATATGATAGTATGTATGACCTCAACTGTGACGCTCATAGAAAGCTCTAATTTCTGATTCTCTCTTCACATGTGTTTTAAAAAATAAAAAAAAATTAAGAAATGAAATGAGATGACAAGCACACTTGCCAGGTTAGAAATAGTGCATGAAAACTAAAAGACCAATAATAACAAATAATCACAGGCCTGCGCTTGGTCCCTGTCTGTTTTTCTTTCAGAATCAAACAAATAAGTTATTATTATTATTAATGGATTGATTGATTGATTGGAAACCTTTCTGGTACAGAAGGCAGTTTAAGGGAAGGATGTGGCCAGCAGCTAGTGAGCTGTTGCTCTCAGAGTCACGTAGAAGCGGGCGGTCATGTGGGTGTAAAAGGAAATGACTGCTGGGTGGTTTTTTTATTTTTTTTTATTTTATCCCCTCTCTTTTTCAGTTCCCAGTGCCCCTGCTGCGATCCTCTCCTCGCTCCATGCTGCCCGTTTAAAATTAAACAAGAACCCCGAATTAATGGCGAACCAGGGGCAATTTACCAGCGTTAAAGACAATGGGGGCGAATTCCGTGCTCACCCTTCTCAAACAGGCTGTGAAATCGGTTCGGGTACGGACTGGGAGGGGGGTGGTTGGGGGGGGGACGTGGGGGGTGGGGGGGGGGGGTGCGAGTGGGGCAGGGGAAGTCTTGATGAAGCGGCATAGGAGGAGGAGGCGGAGGAGGAGGAGGATGTGGGGGAGGGAGGGGGCGGGGGGGGGGGGGGGGGCAGAGGGGGAGCGGTGTTCAAAAAAGACACAAAAGTCCCGAGTTTCACAATGCCGGTCTATTCTGTGGTGAAAGGAAACCCCTGGATTTAAGCTGGTTAAGTTTCTGAGCCGCAGCGCAGAGTCAGTTTCACTCCCCCTCCTCCCCCCCCCCCCCCCACCTCCTCGTTCTGTCAATGCTGCCCCCCCTTTCATTAACATCACTATAACGTCCTCTGCACTCGTTTCTGAAGCAGAAGGAAGGGGAGCCACGTGGAGAGGGGCATTATCATGTTAAAGTTTACAGTACCTTAAGCTGCCGGCAGAGTTTTGAAATGGATGTCGACCGCAGGTTTACCTCGAAGGCCACGTCTAAAAAAAAATAATTTTAAAACAGGCTACGCTGGGACGGGAGCCCGTTCTCACACAACCCCGCTGTGTTTCCCTCCAGAATAGAGAACCTGTTTCACTCAGCTTTTTTTGTTAAGATGAGCTTAATTTTTTTACGTGAATGAAGTGCATTTTGAATTAGTGTAGTATAATGCGTAAGGAATGGGGCGCGTGACCTAAAGGGTGCAGGTTCGATTCCCGGATAGGACGCTGCCGTTCTACCCTTGAGCAAGGTACTTAATCAGCTTTGTGTCAGTATGTATCCAGCTGTGTAAATGGATGCAGCGCAATGTAAAAACGTTGCGTGGGTTGCTCTAGATAAGAGTGGCTGCTTAATGGAATGTAATGTGATTGTGTGTTTGTTTTTGTTTCTTATTCCACTGTAGCAAGCTGAAGTAGCTCTGAAGAGCTTCTGGCCGCTCGACCGCGCTCCTAAAAGGCCGGGACGAGAAAGAGACAGCCCCGCAGTTTGTACTGTGAGCAGGAGACACCCGCGGAGAAACCGAAATCGAAGCTCATAAAAAAATGAAACATACCGAGCGTCTCGCGCTCGTTCCTCCCGGACTCTCTGCTTTCTCCTTCAGCGCAGAACTGTGTGGCACTCTTTCGTTCTTCTCTCCGTAGGAGGAGAGCGCAGCGGCACGCAAGCTAACACGCAACACGTAACACGTAACACGCTGAGGTGGTCTTGGTTTCAGAGCACCCAGAACCCCACCGCAACCAGAACGCCATCTCACCACACCAGACGGTACCAGGACAGGGGGCGGGGGGGGGGGGGGGGCTGATCTGCCCATCGGGGGGGGGGGGGGGACTTGTTTGCACCCCCGCCAGAGCGAAGGCCCAGAGGCGTCCCGTGTGGGGGTGGGGGGGTGGGGGGGCAGGCGGAAATGTACAGTAAGGGAAAAAAGCAGAAGGGAGAAATCTGATCAAAAAATCCAGCTGGGCTGAAGAGGATTTCTCAAACTTTCTGAGTGGAATTTCCTGAGGAGAAAGAGCCAGGGGAGTGAGTGCATGTGTGTGTGTGTGTGTGTGTGTGAGAGAGAGAGAGAGAGAGAGAGAGAAAGAGAAAGAGTGTGTGTATGTGTGTGTGTGTGTGAAAGAGAGAGAGACAGAAAGAGAAAGAGTGTGTGTATGTGTGTGTGTGTGTGTGAGAGAGAGAGAGAGAAAGAGTGTGTGTATGTGTGTGTGTGAGAGAGAGAGAGAGACAGAAAGAGAAAGAGTGTGTGTATGTGTGTGTGTGTGAGAGAGAGAGAGAGAGAGAGAGAGAGAGAGAAAGAGAAAGACTGTGTGTATGTGTGTGTGTGAGAGAGAGAGAGAGAGAGAGAAAGAGAGTGTGTGTGTGTGTGTGTGTGTGTGTGTGTGCGTGTGAGTGTGTGTGTGTGAGTGTGTGTGTGTAGGTGTGTGAGTGTGTGTGTGAGAGAGAGAGACAGAGTGCGTGTGTGTGTATGTGTGTGTATGAGTGCATGTGTGGACGTGCGTGCGTGTGCGTGTGTGTGTGTGTGTATAAAATGGCACTGGTAATAGTTTCTCTATTGTGCAGTTGTTGGGTGAATTGACCAGGAATAAGCGGGTATAGATGATGGATGGATGGACGGATGGACTCTCCCTCTTCCACTTTCTTAATTATGCTGTTTCCTTCCTGTACATTTAAATGACAGCAACTAGATAATCTGGGTGATTTCCTGCCAAAATGTTTGAACATTTTATCATTTTCTCTCATCCTGAAATGAAGAGAGAATTCATTAATTTTGAGTGAAGAATAAGAGGTCATCTGGAAGATGGAAGATTCAAAAAAGCACAGAAATCTGTGATTAGCTATTGGTATGAAACCGAGAAAACCCCTCTCCATTACTTTCAATTTAAAATCAAAGGTAGACCTCGTAGGTAAAGTGTGTGGTAAAGTGGGGAAAAAAACACATTTAAAGTTTCTTATCCCTTTGCTTAGCCCAACATCATTACGTCACATGAAACTGCACACAGTGTGTGTGTGTGTGTGAGTGAGCGCATGTGTGTGTGTATGTGAGAGATAGAGAGCGTGTGTGAAA
Organism: Anguilla pacifica; assembly: GCA_039654925.1. NCBI lineage: Eukaryota > Metazoa > Chordata > Actinopteri > Anguilliformes > Anguillidae > Anguilla > Anguilla pacifica. The sequence continues at coordinate 81,487,114 of CM077284.1, read as the reverse complement.
CTGCGCACCACTCTCATTATTATTCACGTGTGTGTGTGTAAAGATTTAAGGCCACACACAGGGAAACGAAACATGGGATCAGCTCCCGGTTCCCGTTTAAAGCCTATTAGGGCCTCCCCTTGAAGTCGGTCGCCGTGGTTCCATATCTTGCTTGTTTAGATTTTTTTTCTTTTAACTCTTTCTGCTTCCTATAATCTGGGGTCCTGTCCAGGACCCCCCCCCCCCCCCCGTCCTACCCCCCAGGCATTCTCCAAACCCCATTTCCACCGTGGGGCTCACGGCCGGCGAAAGTGCTCGGGTCAGCAGGAGGAGGAGTCCATTATTGCGGGCGTATGCTTGTACCGACATGGGCTAATGCTAGATTAGCACCGTCGGGTGGGGGGGGGTGGGGGGGGGGGGGTGGGGGGGGGGGCTGGGGGGGCTCGAGCAGAACGCTAAGCCTAAGAGCAAACCGCGTCATGTTTGGAGTGGGGCTCCACGGGCCCCGTTTGTGCCTGAGATCAGGGGGGGGGGCGTCCCCCTAAGGACCCCCTTTCCCTTTCTCCCCAAACTAATCTGGGCCATCGGGCAGAACAAAACAACAGAGGAAAGATACACTGTCCAGGCCTTCAGCACAGAGATCAATGGATAGATGGATGGATGGATGGATGGGCAGACAGACAGACAGACAGATAGATAGATAGATAGATAGATAGATAGATAGATAGATAGATCCTGTCTATAATCCTAAGTGCTGTGAATAAAAATCTTTAAACAATGGTCAGTGACATCACCAACGGTCTCCGGAGGACAGGGGTGGAGATATCACAAGCCACCGTACACAGAAGACTTTGAGAGTAGAATTATGGATCATGTTACACTGAAAGATGCGAACATTCTCATTAGCAGCAAGAAAGAAAAAGTCTGATTAGAATGTATCAACAAAAAAAATAAAAAATACAGAGACGAGCAAAAAGACCTCTGGAGCAAAATTTTATGGAGACCAAAATGACGAAAAGCCGAAAGTGTGGAGAAAGGAAGGAACAGCCCACGTTCCAAAGCATCCCCCCCCCCCCCACCACCACCCATCTGTGAAAAATGGAGGAGGTAGCATCATGGCACGGGCGTGTACGGCCGCTTCTGGAACAGTCCCGCCCGTCTTTACCGATGATGTAACAGGATGGAGCACCAGGGCGATTTCTTAACTGCGCAGACAGATTGTGTCTGGCTGCGTACAAAAAAAAAATCCCTCCAACCTCATCAACCGCTTTGTTCTGCAGAAAGACAATGACCTCAGACATGCTGCTTGCTCAACCAAAGCATTCATCAATCGGGAAAAAAAGTGGAAAGTTATGGACTGGCCAAATCAGTCGCCTGATTTAAATCCAGTGAGCAGGCCTTGGATTTAAATCAGGTGGGAACTGACGGCAGAAACTCCCCAAAGCAGAGATGCTGAAAGAGGCTGCAATGAAGGCCTGTCTCTCTGTCTGCCTGCCTGCCTGTCTGTCTATCTGTTTGTCTGTCTGCCTGTCTGTCTGTCTTTCTGCATGTCTGTCTGTCTGTCTGCCTGCCTGTCTGTTTGTCTATCTGTTTGTCTGTCTGCCTGTCTGTCTGTCTTTCTGCATGTCTGTCTGTCTGTCTGTCTGCCTGCCTGTCTGTTTGTCTATCTGTTTGTCTGTCTATCTTTCTGCATGTCTGTCTGTCTGTCTGTCTGTCTGTCTGCCTGTCTGTTTGTCTGCCTGTTTGCTTGTGGATCCATCCGTTGCATTTCTGCAGTTGGTTGAAGGGTTTGATTTTTTTAATTATATAAATATATATTTAAATAGCTGCAGTGAACACCCCAGTGCACCCCCTCACAAAAAAAGTTGGCACCCGTCCCCTCACGGCCTAACCTAACTACACCTCTCGTACCCCAGAAAGGGGCGTAGCAGCACCGTTCATGCTCCAGGGAGCATGTTCCAGCAGATCGGGAAAAAAAGAAAGAAAGAAAAAAAAAAAAACTTTATTGCCAGATAAAGCGATAAAATTTTAATTTCCCAACAGCGAGGCTTTTCCCGAACCGTCCCGCTGCGCCCGACCCGTTTTACACACGGGGGACTTTCCCCCTTTTTAACGGGAAATCAACCGTTCGTGTCGGGACAATAATTTTCAGGAAGGGCGGCTGGGCATTTGGCTAACCCTCGTCAAATATATGGAATGTGGTCTGTATTCAAAGCACTTACCTTTTAACTTTAGCTTAAGAACAAATGCAAGCTTTAAGTATCTTCTTCACAAACTCACTTGGGCGAGTTTTCTTTTAGTGACAGCTGAACTTGCCAGTCTGCTTTTGTGATAAAAAAAGCTCATGGATCTATCTATCTATCTATCTATCTATCTATCTGTCTGTCTGTCTGTCTGTCTATTTATCAATCTATCATACAGCCTCTGTGCTAATTTGGCAAGGTCTGGAAAAATTAGTGTAACATTCTATGAAATTGTGGCAAATGAGCATGCATTGTTTGGCAGGTTACTATCATAATATGTATCTTTGCTTCTCGCCCTCAAGTAGCTGGAGTTATAAAGATGATACATTTATTGTGCTATACCAGTGCGGAATGACTACAAAATCTATAACCTGTAATAATATGCATACGTCGGTTCCATTTTAATTCAGTCAAGTTCAGGAAATGATTTGAAATTCGGTTAATGAGCTGAATGATCCCCATAGAGGATTATGGGTATTATTCAATTTATGAACTCATCTGACAGAATTAAAATGGATAACACTCACCAACATTGTCACAGAATATGTTTTGGACATTTACAGGAGTGCTCTCAAATATCAGACATATTTACGAAACTCCATTACTTTCTAGTAAGTGTGGATTCCTTCTTGTTGTTAATAAGAAAAGAAAAAAAAAGAAAGAAACTAGAATTTCACGCCTATGTGAGATCAATGTATTGCAAATGTATGAGGGTTGCGATAAAAAAAATACAGTCTTTTATCACCCCATACAAGTTTGTGCCTGGATGTCTGCTTGGTCCATTTTGAAGATTTTACCAAAATTCAAAGCTTAGTATTAAAGTTCAGTGCTCCAACTGTGCAAGCTTATTACTGGGTTTAACAAACACATGTTGCCGCATAAGTGAAATGCTTATAAAAAAATGTGTTATCAACATCTAAAAATTTTCAGATTTCAATCCGTTTTTTTCTCATCACAAGCCGTTCTTGGAGTCCGTTATAATAGCTCTGTCAATGTTACTGTTCTTCCTGTGTGGGTTTATTTTGTCGCACTGATGTCAATCATTTCTCAAACAATCAGAAATGGGTCACCAACTGCTGATAACTTTCATTTTTTTCTGTTTCTACACCTGCTGTGCACAGGTCCCGACAAAGGAAATCTTCAGAGATATTTGTTTTCCGAAGGATATTTGTTTCGCACAAAAAGGTCTTTCACCCAAGGTTCATGGAGGGTGCCTTTTAAACTGGACGCAGAGAGAGAGAGAGAGAGAGAGAGAGAGAGAGGGAGAGATAGAGAGAAACAGAGAGAGAGAGAGAGAAAAAACAAGCCGTGCCTTGCTGTCTAACAGATGTGTTGTTTATCTCACATCAGCGAAGGCCTGTCTGAGCGCCCTCATCTCACGGCGCTAGTGCTGGAAAGCCCCAGGATTCCTGCCTACACAGAGAGTTCACTGAGTCGCTCGCTCGCTCACTCGCTCGCCCGCTTCCACATACCTACTTCCTTTCTGTCACAAACGGACAGACAGAACAGTGAATAATGGCATCCAGCACAAAGGGAGATGCACACTTTTTGTTTTTCTGTTACATGCACTGGCATACACTTTCACACACAGATGCACAAGACGTGCACCCTCTCTCTCTCTCTCGCACACACGTGCACACGCACAGACACGCACAGCGCATGCATATGGACTCTCACGCACGTGCAAGCATGAATGCACGCGTATACACTCATAAACCACACAGAGGCATGCGTACGCACACATACACGCACACTCACACTCACACACACATTCACTCACACACTCACGCACACACACTCACACACACATTCAGACTCACACACACACACACACACACACCAACACATTCAGACTCACACACACAGACAAGCACACTCAAAGCTGAAGAGATCACCGTACACTGACGTGGGCCAGTGGCACAGTGCACTGTCAGTCGCACTTAAGTTAAGAACAGTTGGCTGCTCACTGGAGCGAGGGGAATGCTTTGTGTTCCCCGATCTGCACACTTCTGCCGCTTGTCCTACCACACCCCCTTCGGCCCCCGCCCCTGCCCTCCCCCCCCCCTCCCCTTCCCCCCCCCCACACAGTAATCCCCCTCGGCACAGCCAGAGCACACTCCAGTCCTTTCATCAGCACCATTGTCTCTAGGTTTTACCTATGCTTATGTTCCCTCGTCATGGCAACAACCCCACCCTCCCCTCTCTTACAGCTGGCCCATCTGTGGACTGGTCTGGCATATGTCTCCTCTGGAACCCCCCCCCCCCCCCCCCACCCTTACCCACCCTCCTCGAAACACAGACTTCATCATTCATCACCATCATCACCATCCTAATCACTTGCACCAACAATTTGATGTCAAGGTCTGCATAAGATCTTAAAAAAACATTTACCATCAATTATATAATACTCATCATAATTACAATCATCATCATCATCATCATCATCATCATCATCATCATCATCATCGCCATCATTATCATCTTTATTGCCTCACCTCACCTACCTACCACCACCGCCCCGCCCCAAACCCCCTCTCCAATCCAATTTGCCAGTCTAACCCGAGGGCATACCTACGAATCAAAGGTAAGGACTATGGATGGACAGAGTCAGAGCAGTCATACATTTATTTTAGCTACCTCACGCCTGCACATAACACCCATACGCCCCCCTCTTCTCTCCTCCTCGGTGCCTCGTTCACCCCGGGGGGCTGTTAAGCGGTGACCTCGGGGGTCGGAGGGGGCAAACAGTGAACGTTGGTGGCAACTGAGGCCCTCCTTTGTGGCCTTCTGCTGGGGGGGCGCTGTGTGTACTTAACCCTCCACCGGAGGGACTGTAGCGGTTAGCGACGCCCGATCGGGCTCGCAGGAGAGGAGTTTTAATGAACTCAGGGGGCACGCCGTTCACCAACGGGCCCACACCGCATCCTCAATCGGATCGACCGAGCGGGTTTGAAGTCCGCAGTTACGACCTCAAAAAAAAACCCAAAAAAAATAAAACCACACTTCTCAATTCTCCTCGGCCTCTTCCTTCCTGTTTGAGCTAAATGTGTTTATTTTAATACAGCCAAAAAAAATGTATTGGTCTTTGTTTATAAATAACCGCAGATGATCGCTTGGCTGGCGATCAAAGGGAAATGCGGGCAGTGCGGCAATCACGGGATGATGCGTATATTTTATTTTTATTTTTCGATTGTAATCTGCCATCGGAACACAATGGGTGCTTTTCTCTGAATTCACGGGGAAAGTCTCACTGGAGGGTGAATCAGAAGACCACACACTTGGATTGAGAAAGTCAAGAAAAGGGCAGTAACTCAGAGTAGGGTGACACAATTGCACAGCTTTTCCGTTTAGTTTTTTGTCATATTTTTTCTTCCCACTGGGGATTTTTATTTTATTTAATTTATTTATTTATTTATTTTTTTTTGGGTGGAAGTGGGGGGGGGGGGAGTGTTGAGGCCCCATTCCTAATTTTCCTGTATTCTGTTGTCCTGAAGTGCCGTTCTGATACTATCTCCAAAAAAAATTGTGACGTAAATAAACTTGGACTGAATTTAATTTTTAAATCTAGTTATTTGTACAAACATGTGGGAGCAAAAAGCTTAATTCAGAAATATATTTATAAAGATGCAGAATACAATAAAGTAAGTGAAAATGGGGTCGATGCTGTTTTAAAAAAAACAAGCGTGAAAGAATTTACCACTTCGCGAAAGAAAACAAAACACAATGATAAAAATGTTACATGTAAACCTCCATCACATACCCACACACACGCACACATGTACATATTTGTGCAAACAAACACATTTATGCGCACGTGTACATACAAAGACAACATGCAGAAACACACCCACGTACACAGACCACAAACACACACACACAGGAACCCTCGTGCACACATGCGCAAACACATTCATGCACACTCACACACATACCCAATGGACTCCATTTCATTCAGTGTCACTGGAGGGGGTGTGACCTAACAAAGGAAAGGGCGTGACCTCCCCATTCACTACCCCCCCCCACCCCCCCACCCCCTCCTGTTTAACCAGAGACACAGAGGAACGGGGGGGGGGGGGGGGGGGGTGCTTCTCCTAATTGTGCAGGGAGGAGTGTGTGAGAAGAATGATGGGGTATGGGAATGAAATTTCTGCCTGCAGTATCATCATCATCATCATCATCATTCCCATCATCATCAACCTCGTCATAATCATCAATGTCATCATCATCATCATCATCATCATCATCATCATCATCATGTGCGCCTGATCGTGAGCCACTTCCCTGCATGAGAAGGTCCATTCACTGGGCGGACGCAGATCAGAAGACGGACACGTTTCCTGCCGCGTTGGGCAACGCAGGAAACCACAGCTCTGTGTCAGAAGCGTCCTGTCCAGACGCTCGGCACAAATGACCAGACGCGGCCGCCCGCGCTTCAGGACACGCCGTAAAATTTGAGCACGAATTAACTGGGAATATCCCGAGCCCAGAAATCCCCGATCGCAGACGCGAGGGCCCGGGAGTGTGCAGAAGCTTCTGGAAACGCACGCGTCGATGCGGGGAAACTATCTGACTCACAACAGACACCCCCCCTCCCCCCTTAAACTTCACTGGAATTTAGCAGGTCGGATATCTCACAGAAACTTATATTCAGGGTAAAGTGTAGAAGATGGGATTAAAGAGTCAAACCAGTGCCAGTGTCAAACCACTCATACACTGGAGGGAGTGTAGTGTAACCGTTGGGGAACTTGGGGCTTGTAACATAAAGGTCACAAGTTGGATTCCCAGGGAGGACACTACACTGTCGTTGTACCCTAAAGCAAGGCACTTGGCCTGAATTACTTCAGGACACGTCTAGCTGTATAATTACATACTGTGTAAAAATGCTTTAAGAAATTGTAAGTCGCTCTGGATGAGAGGGTCAGTGAAGTGCCAGCAATGTAATGTACTCCTAGTCAAAGTCAGATGATAACATAGCCACGACCGAGGCTCAAACTAAATTAGCTTTTGAGTCCCCCGGTGTCCTCAGTGAATCATTGCTTAATCATTGCAGGCTTCTGGGCATTTAGAGCATTACGAGTGGAGTTTGCACTTTACGGGAGGTGGGGGGGGGAGGGGGGGGGGCAGGGGGGACAGCATACCCTCTCCACCTCTCCCCTTACGGTAACCTTGCCGTATGTTTCCGGTTTAGGGGCACAGTAAAACGCTCGGGTTAAATCAACAGAGTTATCTCACACGCAGTACATCTTACAGAGCACACATCGCCAGGCCTTACTGTCATTGTTTGTGCAACATTGTTTTGACTGCCTGGAAGTTTAGTTTTTTGCACTTTGATTGCGCCAGTTCTTGCACTTTGATTGACATATTTTTCTGATGCTGAATGGAATCCAAAAATAAATAATAAAACGAGAAATTTCTCGCACATGCTTGCAGCGTACTGTTGCTGTTGCACTAAGCTCACAAGGTGATAGTCAACTTCAATGGAGTTCTTCCTTCATTATTATTCTTATTATTCATTATTCAACGTACATACCCATCTGGTGTGAAGACACTACAAAGACACTTCCCCTCTTTACTGTAGGAACAAGCCGAAAGAAGACAGAGACAGAGGGTTTGTCTCCTCGGTCCTCGCCTGACCTTTGAATCGACCGAGGTCCGCCATCTTTAAGGTCACTCCGACTCGTTAAAGGAGCTTGGAGCAAGAGACTAGGAGGCTTCCACGGGATCCTTGAACAAGGAAACATAAGTGCGTCCTTCTGCAGAAGTATTTTTTTTCAGAGCGCGTTAAATGATGGACCTGTGGATCCACCTCCGTACTGTGCACCATAACGCTGGATGAGTGTGTCTGCTAGACAGAGCATATCTGAGGAACTCGAAAAAAAAACCTGCAGCAAATGTGTGAGCATTAAGCAAACACGCCCAGCTCTACACACAGATATGGAACGGCATTCCTGGCCCGGTACGGTACGTACTGCGTTCGTTCCTTATGAGTGTGGAACATGCGCGTTCACAGACAGACGCCAACTTGTGCTTGAAGCGTAGGCCTCTCGCCCAGAGATAGGAAAACTACACCTTTGGCTGCCGTGTATTTTAATTTTTTTTATTTTTTTGAAACCGCAGGTGCCCTTCCTCTCCCGCCCCACCCCCCCCCCCGCCCCCTCAGCATATGCCCCACACACGTGGTGTGGAAAACATGAACACAGATGTTCTGGTTGCTGTCAAGAAATGGTTCTCATATTCACTCAATCTCAATGTCATGTTTAAATTTTTTTACAGACATCAGAAATGCTGACATTTCTGTAAAACAAAATAGTCCCACCTGTTCTGTTTGAAGTGACCTCGTGCACTTGTGGATAGCAGACGTTAAGTTCAGGTGAACCGAAAATGCATTCAAGGCCTGAAGTGACATAACATAACATAACATGACAACATAACATAACATAACAACATGACATGACATGACATGACATAACATAACAACATGACATGTGACATAACATAATGTAGCATAACATAACATAATGTAACATATCATAACATAACATGACATGACATGACATAACATAACAACATGACATGTGACATAACATAATGTAGCATAACATAACATAATGTAACATATCATAACATAACATGACATGACATGACATGACATAACATAACAACATGACATGTGACATAACATAATGTAGCATAACATAACATAATGTAACATATCATAACATAACATGACATGACATGACATGACATGACATACTGACGAGAACAGGCTGTTAAGCCCAGCAATGCTCACCATTTCCCAGACTAAATTAGCACTCTGATCACCTACATTACCCTACCAAACCTGCCCCTGGTTCAGCCGCGGCTCGGCCATCGTGTGGACAGTTTGAAAGGCCCTCCCACTGTTTTACTTTTATTAGCCTTCAGAGAGGAGCGACCGGTCGCTCGGACGCTCGGTTCCAAGACGGGCTCAAGGCCGGCCCTCACGCCTCTGTGACCTCACCGTGAGGCTTTCGGACGGCTGTGGACTTCCGGCCTCATTGTCATTCATTCACTCGCTCACTCATTCATTTGTTCATTCGCTTTTGTGCTGTATTGTATTTTTTTTCTTTTCTTTTTTCGCCTTTTTTTTTTTTTTTTGGAAAGAGGGAGGAGTGGGGTTTGCTGCCTTTCCTGTAAGGGAAAGTCCTGTTGTTGTCTGAAGACAAACATGAAAACAGGTTTATGACCCGTAACCCGTAAATAAAGCCAGAAGGAGGCATCAATAAACAGGGATGAAAAGCTCAGGGGTCTTATTGCCCCCTGGATTTAGGGCGTCTTCACAAGGGCCCGGTTAAGGTTTGACCTCCGCATGGGAGCCGATGGCCTTGGAACAGTCATAACAGGAACCTCTCGGGGACTGATCAACCTTGTACAGTGATGATAAAAATAACTGTTGGAACAAATCGTTCAAGCAAACAGAAGCCACACTGAATCCCCTGTGGTCAGGGACAGACTGTATTTTAAACACTCTGGTATTTGCATATACATGTATGCATTTTATATATGAGTTGTTTGCCTGTTTTTTATGATTATAATTATGATTTTTTTTTCACTATACCGCAGTGGTTACCTTAAAGCAACTTATGCCTCCACCATTTTGATTGAGGTATTTATACACATTTATTTGGCACGTTCTCCTTTCTTTTTTTGTATTATGTCACACGATATATATTTCCAAGTCCCACCACCCTACATCATGTGGGGTACCTAAAGGTAGGCTGATTGGGGTGGGATGGGATGGTGCTTACACAAAATGATGCAGTTGTTTTACTGACTCTCCTGTGGGTGATCTGTGAGTAATAGACATGCTGGGTTTGGAAGCCCAGAACAGAAGACTATCCTCACCTTGCGAAGCACCAACAGACTGGAAGCATTTGAGACAAAGCACGAGTGGATTCATTACATTACAGGCATTTAGTAGACGCTCTTATCCAGAGCAACTTACACAATTTTTTACATAGCATTTACACTGCATCCATTTATACTGCTGGATGTACAGTTTACTGAAGCAATGCAAAAGTTAAGCATCTTGCTGAAGGGTACAACGGCAGTGTCCTGCCTGGGAATCGAACCTGTGACCTTTAGATTACAAGACTAGCTCCTTACCCATAATACCACACTGCCGCCCATTTCATTTACACAGGAAATTCTTTAAAATATGGGCGGATCGTGAGAAACGTAACTGCATTGAAAGCTGCATTGCTGATCGTTGATGATATCATGGGCAGTTGTGTAGTATGATGGGCTAGCCTACCATGGGTTATAAGTTATAAGTAGGACATGGCCATTGAGCAAAGTCCTTAAACTGTATTTCTCCAATACATATCCAGCTGCTTAACTGAATAATACTGCCCAAAAACCTTTGTAAGTTGCCCTGGGTTAAAGCGTCTGTTAAACGCCAGTAACTTCATGTAAAATCATTTAAAGTTAATCATTTAACATTTAAGCACTGCGAATGAGTGTGTCTCTCTCATCCTTAGATACTTTGCACACGCTTCCTGGTTATAAACAAAAAAAAAACTCACAAAAAAAAACAAACAAATCCGTCGGCGGGCCTTCGGAGTCGCGTCGGAAAGACAGCTTCCCGGGAGCTAAAACACACAGAGGCCAGCGGTGAAGTATTGAGAGCCCGCTCAGCCCCCGCCTCATTGTCTGGTTAAGAGGTCCACACAAGCCCTGTTAGCGGTAGGATAAAGGGGGGGGGGGGGGTTGTGGGATTGGGGGCCCTCAGCGCGGGCCCACACAGAACCTGTCGTCCCTGAAAGCCGATTGAGACGTACGAGGCCTCGGGACGGCCCGCGTTTTGTGGGGCGACGCGTGTGTGTCCCCACTCCTAAAAAAAAAAAAAAGAAAAAGAAAAAACCTGCAGCGGGACAGATTGGGTGTTGGGCGCCCCTTCCTGACAGTGACGGACGGGACGCCTCCCCACACGGGGTCGGTTCCTCCTGTCCGCCATGTGGGCGAGGACAGGCAGCCCCATTAGAGCCGGCACTCACGGCCCATAAACACGGGACAGGACGGGGGGTCAAGTTTTGGGCCTGCTGCCGCACAGAGGGACACTGAAGAGCACAGGCTAAACGTATTCAACCCTCTCGCTCAGTGTTCTAGAACTCCATTGCTTTCAATTAACAGTAGCGATTGTGACATCAGCGTTAGAATGTTCAGTTAAGAACATTCTAAACACATATTTGTGATCTCACACCTTACAAGGGTTAAGTACTAAGAGCCTATTGTCTCCTGGGACTGATGCTGTTTTCTTTTTCTTTTATTTTTTGTTAAAGGAGTCATAAAAATCTCCTTAATTGGGTGCCCTTTAAAATTAGCATATGCAAGCAAATTTGATTTCCTCTCTTCTCTCTCTTCTCTCCATTCACTCTTTCCTCCACCCCCCCCCCCCCCCCCCCACACCCCCCCCCCCCCACATACACACTCACTCATGCACTGGTGACACACCTTTTTTTGGCCCATTCACTTTTAGTTATTTCTTTGAAAAACGACAAAAAAAAAAGAAAAGAGGAAGTGCTCGTAAAAAAAAGAACTCCTCCCCTTCCTCCCTGCTCTCTTATCAGAGTTAAACTAAGCACTGAAAGAGGTGAACTCATGCGCCGTGAAGGTGGGTCTTCACGGTGCATGAGTTCACCTCTTGCAGCATGGCAAGAGGGTTTTCTTCTCTCCTTTTTTTCCCCCGGGACAATGAGAAATGACAAACTTCTTCATCGACCCTGCTTTGGTCTAACAACGGTTTATCTGATCTATTGACAAGAAATGAATGGTTTCAGCTGTCTTCCCCGTCTCAGGAACAAGGATCACTTATCTGACTTTTCTAAAATACTGCTATGACACACCGAGCCCTCTGAAAATATAGTATAACATTGGAGTCATAAAAAAAGAAATTTAAAAACTTGTCATCAATGAGAAAAAATGTAGAATAATTACATTATATACATTTTAGGTGCAAGGTGCAAAAATGTACAAATGAGTCATATAGCCATTGACAGTACCCACAGGATAATGCTAAAATTTCTATTGTAATTCATAAAACATGCAATGATTTTTTCAATATATATAGACCATATATTCACAATGGGCAGTAATATATGATAATATGCTTAGATGTGAATTTCAAATCAAAGGACTGTGTATTAAATCAAATTTACAATCTTAATATAACCATTACTAATGCATGTGCAAATAAGACTTTTATTAGCATTTTAAAAGCATCTGGATAAAATCTTAAACAATAAAAAAAAAAAACACACAGAAGTGCTACTAAGGAATGAAACTAGTATACTATATCTCGTCATTCTTTAACAAAAATCCCATTCTCATCAGACTTCATGCAGTAAGGTTTTGAAGAAGATATGGAGAAAGCGCAGAATGTGACCGTAAAATTAGCAGCGAACCCAACGCGACATCGTGTCACGCTACAAGAGAGAAGCGTCAGGATCTGCAAGTCTTCTACATGTGGATCACATAGCTAAGTTACTGCTCGGGGAGGGACTTGACTGACAGACAGGGAAGCAACTGTATGTTCCTCTGAAAGGGAATTTCCCATGGACATCGTTGAGTGAAAAGACTCTCTCTCTCTCTCTCTCTCTCTCTCTCTCTCTCTCTCTCTCAATTCAATTCAATTTTTTCAATTCAATTTGCTTTATAAGCATGAAATACATACAGTAAATATTGGCAAATATTTACTGTATGTACTGTACTCTCTCTCTCTCGCTCTCTCTCTCTCTCTCTCATTTCAGTTTGATTTGGTGTGTGTGTGTGCGCGTGCGTGTGTGTGTGTGTGTACATGTGCATGCACGCGCATGCATTTGTGTATATGCGCGTGCGAGGGGATTTCTGAAGAAGACCCATCCAAAAAACTCCACCCCTGAACAAAGCTGAAGAGACAGCAGACCTTGTGTACTTCAAGCACAGCTGTCAACGTTCTCTGGGACGTGTGCTGAAAATGTCAGGGATGGAGACCCCTGGGCAGGAAGATAAAGGCCTACAAGCACTCCTCACCATTGGCAGTTATGGTATAATTACAAATAAATGTCATGTATTCTGTAGCAGTACTGCACACTTCCTTCTGTATTCTCTATGTCATATTTAAGTCCATATAAGCGAAGAAAAATGTTTTTTTTTTCAGGTAAAAGATCCAACATTTCAGGTGTGGAGTACATCAGATAAAACAAAGAAGTGAAATAAAATGCAAAAAAAAAAAAAAAAAAAAACGATATCAAATGGTGACTAAATGAAGTATAAAGTATAAATGAAGTATAAGCCAAGCACTATAAATTTTTTTTTAAATGAGGTTAACTTGGGTTATCACAGAGTGTGAGTAGACCTGTTGAACCCTGTTGGTGTCAATCATTAACCAGAGGGAGGAGAAACGAGAGGTTGTTAGCAGGGTGATTGATATACGCATTTTTTTTGGAGGGAAATTGGGTTTTGGAGAAAGCGAATGTTGCCTGCCTTTGTGATGCGCGGGGGGTAAGGGGGGGGGGGGTGTGGCTGATCGTGCCCTGACCTATCCTTTACACTGTAAAAATTTCAACGTGGCTCCACTTAAAATAACGATTTACCAGGCCACCTTAAAATCTTGAGTTTGGCGAACAACGGGTCTTCAGTTCTTTATTCTACTTCTGTATGAACAGGTACGCAGAACTGAAGAGCCGCTCTTCGCCTAACTCATGATTTTAAGGCGGCCTGGTAACTCATCATCTTAAGTGGTGCCACCTTGAAATTTTTACAGTGTACACACACGCATGCACACGCGCGAACACACATACACACACACACACACACACACACACGCACACGCACACCCAGAGGTGGGTAACCCGGCTTCAAAGAGTAAAAAGACTGACCATGTATTTGCTCCATCACCATGCACTAAACCAGCTGATTCTAATTAGCATAACTCTTTAGCATGATGGGAGAACCAATTATTGTGATCAGCTGGTTTAGTGCATGTTGGTGGAGCAAATACATGGTCAGTCTTTTTACTCTTTGAAGCCGGGTTACCCACCTCTGCGCACACCACACACACACACACACACACACACACACACACACACACCAGGGCTGCAGTCGGGCACCAGGCACCATTGTTTATAAAGAAAATGGACATTGGCTTTGGGGAAACGTCAAACAAGTGAAGGGGACGGGCAACCCAGCTGACAGGAAAACAAACAAACAGGAAGAGGCGTGGCTGTCGAATATTCACAGAGGCACACGCAGCTACACACAGCTCTGACGGATTTGTTTCTATAGTGGGTGTTCCAAGTAACTCACAATGGTACATCACCTGTGTTACAGCGTGCGCATTGCATTTGACTATTTAAAAGAACAAAACAAAAACACATATTTTATATTTTAAGACAGATAATAGTAACTATCTGTAATTAAGCATTATTGTAAGCTTAGTTGAAAAACAAAAATTCACACAGCACCTGTCAAAGCAATATTTCAAATTCAGTTGGGGCAGGTTAGGTTTCACAACCAGTGGTTTTGCGTCATTATCCACTTAAGTTCAAAAATGTAAAAAAATGCCCCTGGGTTTTTTTTCATGGCGATAACAAGTCAGTGGCTGATTCAAAGTAGTAAAAGCGCTTGGCAAGCCTGTCTACAGTTTGAGACACATTTTCTTTTGGCCTGAAGGTCCGCCAACTAAAACTCACTGCTGCAATCGCAGATTTTTAAAAAGTGGGCTTGCACCCTTTTTCCTTCGAATTAACAGCCAGTGAACTGAGGTTCATAATTCGCAAACCATTGTGCACAAAGTGCTGATTCCGACTGATTCGCATAGCAGAAGCTCCGCACGGCTTCTCCACATTTACGTTTGAGCCATTTGGCAGACGCTCTTATCCAGAGAGACTTGGACTGGCTTTCGGTATTTCACATTCAACCCACCCGGGTTGTACAGCTGGATATTCCACTAAAGCAGTTTTTTTTTAAAATGGTTGAGGTTAAAAAAAGAAAAAGAAAAAAAAACAGGTTGGTGCCGTGATGGAGTGTCTGGTGAATAAGACGTCATGGCCCAAGACAAAGGCCTTCAAAGGGCTCCGAAACGCATTTTAGGCTACAAAAATACCTCCATAATTAATGTAAGTGGAAAAATCAAAATGGTGGAGGCAGACTTTTCTATGTACACAGCAACGAGGCACAAAGACACAAACCATTAAAAAAAATAGATGAGCAATGCATGTGACATATGAAAGTCACACATGCGAATGCATATCAAAACGTGTGTTTGAAATCATGCCCGTCCCGACGAGTAGAAATGCGATGGTGATGACAACGCTGCCCAACTACTTCAGATAAAATCGTCCAGAATTCTGCAGCCCAACCCCTTTAAATAAAATCATCCAGAATTCTTGCAGACCCAAACATTTCAGATCAAACCCACCATAATTCTTGTAGGCCCAACCGATTTCAAATCAAATCATCCACAATTATTGCAGTCCCAATAATTTCTAATCAAATCATCCATAAGTATTGCAGACCCAACCATTTCAAATCAAATCATCCTAAATTCTTGCAGGCCCAACAGGTGACCTCTGACCTCATCCAATAGGAAACTGGTCACCTCCCAGCCAATCCAACAGGGTTTCCAACCCTCATTTTCTCTGGATTACACATGAACAGTAAGCGCTGTTTCCCACACAGTCCCCTACCAGCACCGCATGACCCATGTCCAGTTGGGACAACTGGTGCCAAGTTCTGTGATGCAAGCTGACATTCACTCGTGTTACGTCCTCCTGACCTTGACCCAACTTCCTTTATTTATCCCAACTTCCTCCTCTATCCAACCATTGTCTTCATTAAATGTACTGTCACGTATACAAATATTTCAGAAAAAAAAACCCTTGAGAATTTACAGACTGAATTCTGTTTAAGTATTTTTTTTTTTTGACATAATGCAAGTGTCTTTGATGACAAAAAGCTGTTACAGTGAACCTACTGTATTTTGTTCATGAGATTAGGACGAGAGACTCATGTACCCTACAGGGGACAAAAATTAATTACCAGGTTTTAGGAGGATATTAAAGTGACCTTGGGTTTCAGAAAGGAGCTATACAAATAAAAGTTTATTATTATTATTATTATTTTTATTATTATTATTATTATATTAAGGACAGCTTATGTGACAGACCCTGCACTAGCCACAATGCACATGCACTGTCCCCTACAGTGGACAGATTTTGGGCCGATGTGGAATGCTGTTACACACAGGGAAATTAATCTTAGGCAGGCACGGAATGCCGGAATGCTGTTTCCGTACCGGGAATTCCCTCAGGAGCGCCCTCTGCAGGGGGAAGGGAGAGGGGCCACGCCCAGGTGATTTCTCCCAGGACGTCTCACAGCGAAACACACAGGTGTTTACCACCTGCGGTCGATTAACCGGTTAGTTATTGCCTTCACGCCAAGTTGGCCCGTGAGGCCAGGGATCTAATTCTCCAGCAACGGTGCACTGGCCAAGACCCAGCATTAGTGTAAGCTATAACACAAAATCTGTAATTAAAGAAAAAAAAATTAAAAACCTTAAACCTTAAAACCTGTTTTCCTGTAGATATATGATACCTCAAGATTTTTTTTTTTTCCAAAAAAGGGAAGCGGATCTTTCATGTAAATGTGTTCCAGGAATTACTGATGCGCTTGCCTGGGAAGGCCAGGGAAGGCCGCTGTATTTGTGTTGGCTTCCTTCGCTCGACGGGAAGGTCTGAGGCTCATTCTTAACGCCCCGTCAGCAGGTTTCCCTCACGTTTCTGGGAAGGCCGTTCGGCCGGAGAAAAGTATCAACACGGCCCGCAATCTCACACTCTTTTCGCATGGTATCCATTCACACAGCTGGATAATTAGTGCAGTGACTCAAGTTAAGAGCCTTGCTTAAGGACACAGCAATGTCCCACCTGGGAATTAAACCTGCAACCCCCCCCCCCCTTAAAAGAAACTGAGGGGGATTGAGTCACACTGGATCAGTTGTTATATTGTAATGAGAAAATAAAATGGATGCATACCATCCATCCATTCATTATCTATACCCGCTTATCCTGGGCAGGGTCGCGAGGGGGGTGCTGCAGCCTATCCCAGCATGAATTGGGCGAGAGGCGGGAATACACCCTGGACAGGCCGCCAATCTATCGCAGGGCACACACACCATTCACTCACACATTCATACCTACGGGCAATTTAGAGTCTCCAATTAGCCCACCTGCATGCATTCAGACTGTGGGAGGAAACCCACGCGGACACAGGGAGAACATGAAAACTCCACACGGAAAGTTTTTAACCCGGGACCTTCTTGCTGTGAGGCGACGGTACTACAAACTGCACCACCATGCCGTCCAGTTCGCCAACTCACAGGAAAGTGAAATATACATACGTTAAATGCAGTTGAGTGTGCCTGCGATAACTGTACTGCAGCGGTGAGAACTGAGCTGAAATAGGTCAGCGTTTGCGCTGCCTTGCGTGAGCGGTGTGGCAAGAGGCCTGTGCGCACACACACTCACACACACTCACACTCACACACACACACTCACGCACACTCACACTCACACACACACACACACACACACACTCACACACACACTCACACACACTCGCACACACACTCACACACACACACACACACTCGCACGCACACACTCGCACACACACACACACACACTCACACACACACTCACACACACACACACACACACACACTCTCACACACACTCACACACACACACACACACACTCGCACACACACTCACACACACGCACACACACACTCGCACACACACTCACTCACACACACACACGCACACACACACACACTCGCAAACACACACACACACACACTCACACACACACACTCACACTCACACAAACACACAAACACGCACACATCTATACGCACACGTACACGCACACACACACACACACGCGCGAGACACTCACACACACGCAGAAAGAGAAGCTCAAAAATCCCCTGCATTGTGCGCGGATTGGATCACATGACCGGGGAGGAAGAGCTCTGGCGGACGGACAGCGAAGGCGGGGGGGTGGGGGGTGGGGGGGGGGAATTCCAGCGGCGGCTCAGACTTTAAAGGGCCCTCGCAGTCCCGCGGCTGCCTCTTCTGGGGCTCCACCGACCCCCCGTCCGAGCGGCAGGCCAGACCAATCGCTCCCTCAGCCGCCGGCTCCCCTTCACCAGGCCCCAGACCGCCACACGAAGGTAGAAACCAACAAGACTTTTTAATCAGCGCCTAATCTAAATAATACATTATCTTCTGCATACTTGTATATATATAACAGGCCCAGATGTATTTGTCATATGTTTAATATACATACTGTGAAATATATGTATATGACCTTTTATTTATTTATTAAAAATTAGTCTTTAAACATATGACAAATAAATCTGATCTTGTGGCTGCATTTTGTGAATATGAGTCTAGACAGCATTGCAGTGAGAGTGCATACCACAGCATGCATAGTTGTGCTTGCTGGCTTTGCATTACACAAGTAATGGTTGCAATGTTTTTATTTATGTTTTTTTTCCTCATGTCCCTT
Organism: Anguilla pacifica; assembly: GCA_039654925.1. Taxonomy (NCBI): domain Eukaryota; kingdom Metazoa; phylum Chordata; class Actinopteri; order Anguilliformes; family Anguillidae; genus Anguilla; species Anguilla pacifica. The sequence goes on along the minus strand of CM077284.1, from coordinate 81,468,302 downwards.
TTATTTATTTACATATTTTCTTTTTTCATTTTTTTTTACTTTTTTAAATGTATTTAGTTTTTGCATTTAAAAAAATAATAGAGTTTCTTTCAAAAAACAATAATAATAAATGCTTATTGACCGCAGGCTATTAATAAAGGCATTCCTCTCCCCAAAAAACATGAAGGATTGACTTTCAATTTGACTGTACGGCCTCACTGAAACAGCCACGGCTTGGTGTCTTTCCGGGTAATTTTGCATTTTCTCTGCGCAGTTTCATTTAAACGTGCTCATACATTTACAGTCTTGCATTTATTGTGAGCAGCTGGTTAAATAGACAGACTAAGTTGACTTTATAGTCCAGACTTGGACATTATAATAGCATTTTACTGAAACGGTTTGTGGGAAGATAACAGCTTATTGCCTAAAATCAGCTGCGTAGTGAGAACGACTTATTTTCCCCCCAAAGGGAAATACGTAGCTGTTCTCACTAAACAAGTGATTATAGTCAATAAGGTGTTCTCTTGGTATAAACCACAATTATACGGCAATTTAACCGTTTAAAAGTACGCAGCAATCCGGGCAATAACATATAACCACGTAATTAAGGGCTGCAAGTGGGTACGCAATGTATGTCACGCCTGCGCATGGGGGTACCCGCGTGCCTGAGCCTACAGCCTGGATAAATGCCTGGAATTATGCCTGGGATGCTATCTGATATCGCACAGCTTAATTGTCCCGGTCATTTTAAAGTAAACATTCTATGAATTCGATTTAAAAGAAGGTCGTGCGCGAAATCAACGTTCTGCTGTTTTCTACTTTGTTTGAAACTTTTAATTATGTTTACAGCCGATGCTTCCTGCAGATTGATTTTTTTTAACCCTCGGTGATTTCCTGACGCATGCAATTAATGTGACAAATATTTGCCTTTTCGCTCACGGACGTAAGGATAATGTACGTAGAAATGTACGAGTAAATCCTGCAAGCAAGCCTGCCGCATCCCGTGCATTTTTTTTTCTACAGACCGTAATGTACGAGCGATACAGGCATAGCTATGATTAGAGGCGGATGCCAAGAAAAATGTCACTTTCCCCATTCGTTCGATTACAGTCCGCTAACGCGAACTAAGTAAACAGTTTCTCTCTGGACCCGCTCTGTGTCTGTGGTTTATGACTGAAATATTCCACGGTGGAGGCGATAGGTTACAGGTGTATCCTGCCCTTTTGAACACGCCGGCTAAAGCTTACTGTATTTCCGCGCAATGCGCCCCCCCCCCCCCCCCCCCCCCCACCACCACTTGCATAAAACTTGCATATGGAAATTGACTAAATGTTCGGCGTCATGGTGTGTTTACCGTTTAGTCATCTTTTACAGTTAAAGATTGTTCCCGGTTCTTCCCCGCCGTCAGAGCCCACCGTCATGCCCGCGGCTCTGAACCGCGATGACAGCGTTACCCGAGAGGATGTAACTGTACGGGAAATGTGTTCCTTGCTCACGTTATGTTCATAGTGTTACGTTATTAATTACACTTATGGGCTATTTGGCATTAATCATTAACGTGATTAATGCCAAATAGCCCATATAGACTGTGCTGTACATATGGATGACCTGGAAACTTCGACTTCACTAGTATTCGTGACGCACCCTCCATACTGCCTACGTATACATATACCTGTAATGTAATATAGATTGATGAGGTGTGATCTGATTGATATAGCCTATCTGTAGTTCGCTTGTTAAGCAAGACAGTAGGACATTGTAGCCTACATGAATCTATTCACTGATGACAATTCCGTGTTTGGAGAATGAAGGGCAGAGACAGCCAAGAGCGCACGTATTTTTAGAAATCGGTTGGAAAGTCCCTTCGCGGCACTCCCACACCCACCCAAAACAGCACGGGTATTTTTGACGGAAACGTCAAACCGTAAAGGTGAACAACAACAACACATGAAGCAGAGTGAATAAAGTGCGCTCAGCCTACAGAGCTGGTAATGGAAATAAGTTGATAACTTTTTTTTTTTTTTTTGCTAAATATATCATCGATTAGCCTACAGCAGACGTCTTTTCCCCGAAGGACAAGGCGATGCAGACGAATGATAAGCACATTCACGCAGTCCTCGGGGAGTAAACCTGGACACTGTCAGCACGTGCAGTAAGCCCGTTTTTTATTCACTCACTGTAAAATGTGAAATGAAGGTTTCTTATAGGATAGAGAAAAGTAGCCTGCATAGTTGTTTCCCTCTGCTGCTTGTATGGGTCACACTCCAACTTCGACCCCAATGCTACAGTATATTAACCGGTGACGACTATAGCAGCTGGTGACAGTGTTTTGTCTGGAGCGATAACGTAGGCTATTTGTAGGGTCCCCTTTCTTTCTATATACAAACCTTCTGCAGTCCTTTCTGAAGTGTGTAAATTATTTTGCATGTGGCAGACGCATTCGGTTTCTACATGTCGTGCAACAACGTAGCCTACAAGTATTTAACGGTCTCTGAAATGATCACTTCAGGAAGGCTACTCTAAGTTATAACTTATTTGAAATGTTATGAATGGTGGCGCAGTAGTGCAGTATATTGCGCTAGGAAGCCGGACTTACTATTCAGATGATCCTGGGTTCAATCCCCAGCTGTAGCTATTCCCTTGTACTGTCGATTATGACACTTAACCTGAATTGTTCAGGAAAAAAATATGTAATAATCCTGCTATAATCAACGGATTGTATGTGAAAAACTGCAATCTGTGTAAATCGCTCTGGAGAAGCGCGCTACCTGTCTAAATGTAAAAGGTAAGGGGTAATAGGGCAATGAGAACCGGCAAACTAAGTCGATATGCGTTCATTTATTCAGATGGAGGACAGAAGGCGACTCCCGCTCTCCCTGGAGGAAAGTAACAGGGCCAAAGCGCTGACCGTGTGGGAGCGGATCTCGGAGGACGTCTCCTGTCCCCGGCGCTCTGGGCCGCCCGTGTATCACCTGAGAACGCTGCATCGGCACAGCGTGCACCTGAGCGACTACGTGCCCGAGGCGAAGCGCGGAGACCTGATCGCCGACTCGCTGTTTGATCTCCAGCTGCAGAGGGAACTGGAAGTAAGCGGTGCGCTGAACTGGAGCGAGCGAGGACGCAGCCTGTACGCGCTGAAAAACGCAGGTATATGATTAAAACCACATTCGCCGTGACACCAACTAATAGCGATCTGCCAGTACCGTGTCGATTTTCTACACAGTAAAATGTCCAGTGTTAATTCTCAACTCTGACATGATTTAACTCTGAACATTTTAATGCGTATGATGTGCATGCGCACAGCTTGTTGTGCCTCTGCAACTGAAACTGAAAGCTGATGATTATTGTGTACATTGTGTGAAACTATTTACCAACTGTACATTTGCATGTACCCTCGTTTTTTGAATGCATGTTAATTCTAATACATTATTTAGCATGGGCAGCCCATGCATAACAGGAATAACAAGTTGCGCGTGGGTTGCGTCACCAACCGAAGAAGCTTTACGCACTTCAGATAATTTGATCGCACAAGTCCAAAAGGTCCTAATGTCCTGTTCAAAAATGTTAAATGTTACGCTACGCACATTCCTAAAAGTGACCCATTAAATAGCTAAGACCCTAGAGGAATTGGAGCCAACAAATGACAACATACTTTTTTGGGGGGGGTATTACAGGTCAAAGCAACGGCCTCTTGGATGCGGTTTCTGTGTGCATGTGGGGAGTGAGTGACAGCGATATGGTGCTGCGGACAGCTCTCTATAACACTATGGCGCAAGGTATCCCCGCCCACCTTCGTATCGCCTCGCAAGAGGAGGAATGGAGTCCCACTGGTCAGCGGGTGAGATCTCCTTGCGTTGTTTTTAGACGACTAAAGAAAAACGCTATTAAAAAAAAATAAATAAAGAATTGCTACAGTAAAATATTCTGTGTAAACCAACAATGACCTGCTGTAGATTTTACTCAGATAGTGTACAATTGATCCATTTGGTTTTGGGCTCATTAACATTATGACCACATTTCATTGTGCTGTTGGTTATAGAATGATTAAAATAAAAATGTGAAGTTCCGGAGTATGAGGGTGCAGCTGCTATTTTGATGTCACAGCTTGACAAGTCACATGACAAGTATATGTACAGGAGCTCAAGCTGTTTCAGTTAATCTGTTTACACAGTAAAATGTCCTGTGTTAATTCAACTTGAACAGTGTTAATTCGACTCCTTCACAGATTTCATTTGGTCCCACTTTCCAGAGTACGACCAAATGTTATCTGTTAAGAGTTGAATTAACTCTGTTTGAGTTGAATCTAGTGGACGTTTTACTGAATGCGAAAGTTAATAGATTCACTGGTAATAATTCCCCTTCCAGCAAACCACCACGTTAGATTGTGTGCTGCCAGCGGTTGACAGCCATGTTTGTTTGGTTGTCGTGGAGACAGGTCACCAACCAGGACTGGATTGAGGCGGTTGAGCTGGCCAGCCCCAGAGCTAGAGCTGCTAAGGCTGTGGACGGTCCCTGCCAGCGCGTCCATCTGTTTGTGCTGGCCAACATCATCCGCAGGCCTATTATAGTGGTGGGCGGTAAGCAAAGTTCAGCAGCGGCTTCAGTAACTCAGCATAACAGCTTCAGTAACTCAGCACTTAGGCTTCAGTAACTCAGCATAACAGCTTCAGTAACTCAACACTTAGGCTTCAGTAACTCAGCATAACAGCTTCAGTAACTCAACACTTAGGCTTCAGTAACTCAGCATAGCAGCTTCAGTAACTCAACACTTAGACTTCAGTAATTCAACACTTAGGCTTCAATAACTCAACACTTAGGCTTCAGTAACTCAACACTTAGACTTCAGTAATTCAACACTTAGGCTTCAATAACTCAACACTTAGGCTTCAGTAACTCAACACTTAGGCTTCAGTAACTCAACACTTAGGCTTCAGTAACTCAACACTTACGTTTCAGTAACTCAACACTTAGGCTTCAGTAATTCAACACTTAGGCTTGAGTAACTCAACACTTAGACTTCAGTAACTCAACACTTAGACTTCAGTAACTCCGTGTGACAGCTTCCGTAACTAAACATAATAGCTTCCACAACCCAAAACTTAAGCTACAGTAACTCAACACTTAGGCTTCAATTACTCAACCAAACAGCTTCAGTAACCCAACACATCAGCTGAAGTAACCCCACACATTGGCTTCAGTAACCCAACACATCTGCTCCCGTAACCCAGCACATCGGCTTCAGTAACCCAGCGGTAGCACCGAGCCACACTCCCACAGTATCATCCCCCTCGTTAGCCAGAATTTATGACGGACGGGGGGAACTTTTTTGTAATTTAATTTCACGCGTCACGCGCAGTTGACCGTACGAAAGAGGGAAGAGAGCTGCTGCAGTCACAGGTGGCTCAACACTTTTTAATTTTTCTGCCCCTCTCTAAGTGATTCCTCGCTCCATTGAGCTTTATTACGCTGTGTGTATGTCCCTGGCCAGCTTAGAGCCGGTAGGCGGGAATTACTTCTGGAACGTTCTGTCTTCAGAAGACTGAGGCTGAGACTCCGTGATTCACTGCTTTATGGTTCACCCCCTAAGCCCCTCCCCCTCTGACCTCGTCCCCTCTCCTCCCTCCGTTTCCAGGCAGTGCTGAGGACTCGGAGGCCGCGGCAGGCTCGACCTCGAACCCGGGCCCGCAGGGGATATACGTCCCCTGGCTGTGGGAGGGTGCCGACTGCCACCCCTACCCTGTGGTGCTTGGGAGCTCGTCTCCATGGCGACGCTTTGCACCCCTGGTGACGGCTGGCGGTGCCCAGGATGACGGTAAGAGCGCCTAGCGATTCGCTAAAAATCACTGCGTCCAGCACCGGGTTCAATCACACACACACACACACACACATACACACACACTCGCTCATACACTTGTGGTAAGTCACTGCAGTTGCACACTTGCCTAAGGTAACAGTGTTGAAGTGAAATACATTATATACTCTGCTGATGAAAGGGTTCAGATATAAAAGAAGGTCGTCCCTCATCCTCCAACCGTTGAGCTGGGACTGTTGCCTGCTGAGTCTAATTATCAGAGAGAAACCATTTTAGGTTTCTCACTGATCTTATGAAGGGATCAAAAACAAGTTTGTTAAAATGGGAGTAGAATTAGAGGGGTGAGTTTTCACACAAGCAAACAGGGAGGACTGTGATTCAGACCTTGGTTATGCCTCTGAGGGGTAGAAAAGACAAAATATAAGCTTTTGTGTGGATCTCCGGTTTACAGAAATCAGCCAAGAAAAGGTGCAGCTGGAAATTGGTTTTTTTACTTTTCTGGTGTAAAATAACAAAAAGCATTCATTGCTGTGTCTAAATGAGTTTTTAAGAATAATATGCTTTTATGAACCATAAATGTGAGAGGAATATGTCGCGTGTGGGAATGACTAATAGCAGGATGTTTACGTTCAAAAAAGAATGAAGGTAGAACTACAAAGACGTGTGTGTGTGTGTGTTTTGTGAGAGAGTAATTGATTCCATTGCTCAGTTGATTCCGTGAAGCGGTATCTCTGAATGCCAAGTTATTTTACGGAGGGAGAGGTGCGCAGAATGGACAGCTCAGACCAAAATGAGGGGGGAGTGGGGTGTTACTGTGGGCTTTCAGGCTGCCGAGTGCACTTTATGACCTTTAGACACAGAGCCTTCCCCCCCTTTCTAATCGATGAGTAATGGTTTCTTCCAGGTGTGGGCAAACATAGTTAAATATCTCATCGCCGTCTTTTTGAACCCTCCATAATGGGCGATATTAGTGTTGTGTTTCGTAGTGACTTAGCAAGAAACACTGTTTACGCAAAAAAAAGAGAAAGAAAAACCCCCCAATGGAATCCCCAAAAAATACTGGATATGTAGGTCAGGTTTCCTGAAACTGCAATCTGAATACTCCCCTGGGGGGCCCACAGTGGAGTCCAGGAGGGTACTCAGCAAGTTTTAAAAATAATTATTTGCTGTTGCTTATTTTTTACTGAGATTTACATTTTTAAAATGACATATTTTAGTTTTTAGAATATACCCTATCTGGCTTACACACCTGTGGTAATACAACACAGTAAAATGTCCAGTGTTAATTCAACTCCAACAGAGTTTACATGAGTCCAACAGAGACCAAATGAGCACTGTGAGAGTTACTTTAACACTGAATGTTTCACTGTGTACGATCATTGCCAGCACCATTCTCATTCCAGTCCATTCTGTGCGCTTGGCCGTCGCCCTCAGCTGCTGATGAACAAAATGGCGGCCTTCTTGTCCTTGTGCTTCTGTTACTCAGCGCTTAATTGTTCCAGGAAAGCGTTTGATTTCACGATGAACAACTGCATTTAATATAAAGACACATAATATAAAAAATAATAATAATTTAAAAGGGATTGCCTGCTAAGAGCTGAAGAGTGTGACGTTGCTTGGGTTGAAGTGGAAGAGGAAGGAGCGGGCTAGCGGTCAGTTCCGTCGGTTGCTTAACCGACCCTGCGTTCTCCCCTCACACAGAGGACGAGGTGGCCCTACCCCTGGTTTGGGGTACCCCACGAGGCTTGCGGGAGCTGCCGCTGCATTTCCCCCCCGACGGGCGCGAGGGGACCCGCCTGTCCTGCCTCAGGGGCTACCTGAAACTCCGGACCCTTCCGCTGGGCAAGCACACGGCCTACGCCGCCAGGTGAGATGGCCAGCGCGCCGCACCTCTGCGTCCCGACCAGCAGGGGGCAGCCTAAGTGCCGCTCAACTGCCCACAGGTCCACGGCACTCTGTGCAACACATACGGTGTGTTCTCGCTCCTGTCGTACGAAATCACCTTGTAATTTGAAGGGAGGAAAATGGTCTGTGAACTTGTGCGTGCGGTAAGTATTGTTGAATTATCCACTATGCGAAGTTTTTTTTCCCCCAGATTTGGAAATTCCACCAGGCAGCCCTGAATGTGATTTTTGTCTTCAGCTGTCATTCAGCTGATGTCAGCTGGTGCACCATGATGCTAAAATCCCACTGCATTTTTTAAATTCATTTCCAGGTTGAAAGGTCATAACCTTCCCGAGCCCTTCAGCTTGGTGGAGGACTACTTCAGGCTGGCCAATCACACGTGCAGTCAGGTTACCCAGGAAGTGAAGCGGAGTGGCAGAGAAGAACAAAATGGAGGCCTTCCTCTCCCGGCATGCCCCTCCACCTCCTCCTCCTCCTCCTCTTCCTCCCCCTCCGCCGTCTTCTCCATCACCGCAGGTAGATGTGCCACGGAACAGTGCCTCTACTTCTGCTCTAAGTCCACCTGGCCCCTGTGTCACAGTTGCCACGACAACAGGCAGCAGCATCAGCAGCGGCTTCAGGCCAGGAACTGCCCGCCGGAGGGGAGGGGCTTCAACATCTCCGTCTGTGGGGACACGCCCCCCTCCAACCCTAACTCCGCCCCCTCCTGCAGCCCTTCCGCCGTCGGCGATGACCTCACCCCCCAGGGGTGGCCCAGCGACCTCGTTCACCGTCCCAGAGTGGGCGGGGCCAAGGACAGCGACTTCCTGTGTGGGCGGTGCCTGTCGTGCAAGATGGAGACGCGCACTTTCAACGGCCTCTGCTTCCGCTGCCTCCAGAGCCAAACTGACCCCCCAGGCCTGCCCCCACCGGACCCCACCGATACTGCTGACACCGGACGGGCGTCGCCAGTCCGGGAGGGGGCTCTGGGGGGGCAGAGGTGCCTCACGCCTGGCTGCGTGTATTTCGGGACCACCCAACACGCGGGGTACTGCACGGTCTGCTACTGCATTCAGAGTGAGCGTCTGCCCCCACACAATCCCTTCATCCATCCATCCCTCCCTCCACCCATCCGTCCATCCCCCCCCTCTCTCTCCCATCCCTCCACCTCCATCCATCTCCCCCTCTATCCCTCCTTCCTTCCTTCCATCCATCCCTCCATCCATTCATTCCTCCCCCTCATTCCCCTCCATTTTTCCCTCCCTCCATCGTGCATCCATCCCTTCCCCTCACTCTCCCCTCTATCCCTTACTCCCTCCCTCCTTCCTTCCATCCATCCCTCCCTCCATCCATCCTTTCCTCTCCCTCACTCCCCCTCCATTTTACCCTCCCTCCATCATCTATCCATCCCTTCCCCTATCTCCCCCCTCTATCCTTCCCTCCCTGCATCATCCACCCCCTCCTCTCCCTCTCATCCCCCGCTACTTTCATCCATCTCTCCCCCTCACTTCCCACTCCATCCATCCCTCCCTCCCTCCTTTCTTCCATCCATCCTTCCCTGCATCCATCCATCCATCTCTCTTTCCCTGTCCTCCCCCTTCCATCAATCCCCCCCCCCACTCCCCCCATCTTTCCTACACCAGCTGCATGCTTCAGACCAGTGGCTCTCTAAACTAATGTGCCGTGCTGTCACATAGCCTGAGATGTTTTTAAAGATTAACTTTTATTGAAAAGCCAATGCTTTATAAAAAAAAAAAACAGGTCCTGAAAAACAAATGCACTCAAAGCAGAACAAAGGACAGCATAACGCCACTGTGTCAACAGCTACGGGAGACTCCCTTATCAGCAAACATTATAACTGCCTTGTGAGCAAACATAATCAGCTCGGCGACAAAAGCTGGTCTTGACGTGGCAGAATGGTGCGATTTCAGGAAGCTATTGGGAAATGTATGACATTAGTTAAGGTCAGATAAGGTCAAAGGTCAAACACAAGTTGTTTTCTGAGGGAAGGAGGGTCATTTTTGTGGTGTGGTAACTCTGCTGATTGATGCTTTGCCAGTGCTGCGTGATAAGGTTAATTTTCTTAACTCTGTATTACTCACCTCCCCTCTCTCTCTCTCTCTCTCTCCCTTTCTCTCTCCCTCTTGTTCTCTTTCTCTCTGTTACTCTCTGCCCTTCAGATCAAACACCAAACCGCTCGCCGCCCCCAGCACCACCTCTACCTTCCTCCTCCTCCTCCTCCTCCCCCCCGCCCCTGCAGCTCTCCTCCACCCTCAGGAATCTCCCCCGTTGCGCTGACCCTGCATGTGACATGCTGGGAAACTCCGCCTTCAAGGGCCTCTGCGAGCGCTGCTTCCTGGCCAGCCACCAGGGGGCGATGAAGAGCCAGGCTTCAGAAGCAATGGCTGTCAGTCAGGTATGACCGTCTGTCTGTCCATAAAAAAATAACCTAGTTTCTCTCTGGGTACTGCAACACATTACGCTTGTGAAACTTCTGCGAAATAACGGTAATGACTTGACTCAGGTCATTTTCTGTCTGCCTGTGTGGTGCCAATTTTGCCGCATTATCTTACAGTAGGGAAAAAAAAAAAAATCCATCCACCCACCCAGGCAAATCTCTCTTCTTTTTTTGCACCCCACTGAACCTTTTACAGATCATTATCAGTAATTAAAATGATCAAGGACTGTGCGATAGCTCTGCACTGAGAGAGAGAGAGAGGGAGAGAGAGAGAGAGAGAGAGAGATAGAGAGAGAGGGAAAGAGAGAGAGTCATTATTTAAGCGTTTAATCGTCTGTGGCTGTAAACCGGCCCTCATTTCAGTGTTATTATCTAATTTCGGAAAAAAAACCTAATTTGGTTTTTGGGACGGCTCGCCGAGCGTGATTTTGAGCGCGTCCGGCCCTCATCCTTTCTGGAACTTTTTTAAAATTTTTATTTATTTATTTATTTTTTTCAGGGAAGCGACTGGGTGAACAGAAGGCATCACAGGCCGCCGTCCAAACCGGACCCGCCCGGCGCCGGGGCGGAAAAGGCCATCGCAGCCCACGTCGAGAGCAGGCAAAGCCGCAGGGCCTCGCCAGGAAAGTCCCAGGCTTCGGCCGAACCCGACAGGCCCAGGCCCTGTCTGGGGAGCGGGTGCACCAACTTCGGCAACTCCAGGTGCCGGGGACTCTGTAACAGCTGCTACAGGAGTCACATCTGAGCGTCCGCTCCGGACCGGCAACCCGGGCCGCGAGAATCGCATTAGGCTGGCTGAGTCCGGACCTGTGGCCAAGCCGTACGTCGTATCTGAGTGAGAGAGCCCCAACTGGCAACCGGGCCATGTTTCATAGCTGAGACCAGATGGGTAGCCTGGTCATGAATCCTACCTGACTGACAGAGTCCCAGTCTGGGAACCAAGCCTTCAGTTTGCACAGGCCCATCGGCTACGAATCACATCTGACTGACAGAGTCCCATCTGGCAACCCAGCCTGGAGTCCAGCCATGCAAACCTGCCATTAATCACAACCTGAGCAAGCAGAGTCTAGACTGGCAGCCCCAACAACAGTCAACACCTGAGTCCCAGATTGGTAACCCCTGACTTCCCAGCAAGCACGGGCGCACTTTAAACTCTTCAAGTTTTTTATTTTTGAACTTTGAAGTTTTTTTTTGTTTGTTTTTTTTTTCCAAGACAACACAGATCTAAATCGGGACAGCTTTTGGGGAAGCGTTTCTCTTTTTTTATTTTTTATTGTTTTAATATTCCTCCACTCTCCGCACAAACTTGGCACCTTGTTGAGATTCAGTCCAACAAAAGAAAATAAATGTGCGTACATCAAATTCCAAATTAAAAACCCTAATTTCATATTCCGTCTTAGAGAAGCTCCTTGGGAATCCTGAGTTAACAGGCTGACGTTCATATTAATAATATTAATAAAACAAGCAGGCGTGCTTCCTGTACTAGTTTACTGTAAATGATTTACTCAATTTAATATATGCATTCAGTGCAGAACTTACATTAATAATGAGAGATATGTTTATATCATAATTTATACCGCATCTTTATAAGAGGAAAGGACTTTCATCGGGGACAGCTTGTTGTTGTTTATATTTGCCCCTAGTGTACACGGCTGCTGTACAGCTGAAATATCAATGCTCGATTATGCCGAGATTACACTCAAAGGATTTCCGTTTTCTTCGAAGAATAATTTGGACCTTGTGTGCCTTTTGTGTATTCCTGGTAGAAGTGTCACAGCTGCGCAGCAAATGTTTGGTGTTGCTTCAGCTCTTACGAGAATTGTTATTCAAGTCCATTAGAGATTGTGGGGAGGGGGATTCCATGAAGCAGGACTGCTGCATTAGCTGGATAAGTGTAGTGAGTGAAACCTGGAACAGCTCTTTGCTACAGTCCATGTTCCAGTTTTGGGAGGGTTCTGGGTTTTCACTCAGTGCAGTTAATCCAGTGAACTCAGTAATCCTGCTTTGTGAAACAGGGCACAGATTTGCTCCGGTCAGAGTGGATTAAACGCTGAATGTTTTTTTTCTGTGCACCTGCTAGCCTTGCATAATTTGCCTCTGTCCTCTTCTTCGTGGCCTTGCTGGAACAGGCTGTGTCAGCCGCCTCCATTCTGCTAACGCCGGGGCGGACGTGTCGCTTCACAGTAACGTCCCCCCTGCAACACGTGGCCTTTGGCTTGTTGGTTCCCCTCTGCTGGGGAATGTCAACAGCAGCCACACTGTGTGTGTGCGTGTGCGCGTGTGCGTGCGCGTGGTCATGGCAACCCTTCGCTTCAGTGTCCGTGTGCAGACAGGCCTGCTGCAATGCAAACAGCAACTGTGAAACAAAAGCCTCAAGCCTTAAAGTGGAGAACTGAAACTTGAGGGCAGATTATGTCCGTGCTTTGATGGAGAACTGAATCCTGTGGACAGATTATGTCCGTGCTTTGATGGAGAACTGAATCTTGTGGATTATGTCCATGCTTTGAGTGCGGTTGCTTTCCACGTGTGCAAGTCGTGGGGGAAACTATATTTATTATTAAAAACTGCAAACCCAAGCACAAATTGACTGGTCTTATTTTAAATTTAACATAATGTCTGTTTGAGCGGCACGGTGGTGCCGTGGGTAGCACTGTGAGCCTCACAGCAGGAAGGTCCTGGGATCGAGCTGCATGTTCTCCCCATGTCCACATGGGTTTTCTCCAGGTACTCCGGTTTCCTCACACACTGCAAAGACATGCAGGGTGGTTAATTGGAGACACTAAATTGCCCGTAGGTGTGAGTGACTGGTGAGTGAATGGTGTGTGTGCCCTGCGATAGATTGGTGACCTGTCCAGGGTGTACTCCTGCTTCTCTGCACGCTATGCATGCTGGGATAGGCTCCAGCACCCCCCCCCCCCCCCCCCCCCCCCGCGCCCCTGCCCAGGATGAATTTTGTGCAAGAAACATTATGTCTTGTAAGGAAACACACCATATCTACTTGCATTAATGTATTTCAGCTTAGTTGTTCTGCCTAGGTAACTGATTATGAAGACTGTACTCAAGAGCAACTGCACCCCCTAGTGGTAAAACTGAGCAATTGACTTCAGCTCTCAAGGGCAGCTTCCAGAAAGGGCTGGCAAGTTTACTTTGAGGTGTTACACGAGAAAATAAAACATCAGAGGCCGGTGGAAATAATTCCAGCATCATTTGTCACCTATAATCAGATGTGAGATTTTTTTTTTTCAGTCATGTTTTCAAAAAAATATTCATAGCTATTTTTTCTTGGAAGCAGAAAATATCTTCTTTTTCCTAGACGTGTCCACGCCAAGCCAGAGAGTAAAATATTAGCGGTTTTAGCAGCCTGTCATTGGGCAACCACACCACGTCCGATAAATAAACTTGAGCTGACGATGCGGATTTGTGCGTCGGACCTGAAGACGGAGTCGTCTAAGAGTACGGTGGCAGCGGGGAGAGAGAGAGAGAGAGAGAGAGAGAGAGGGGAGGGAAGAAAGAGAGAGTGAGTAAAATGAACCTTATCACGCAGCACTGGTAAAGCATCAATCAATTTGTTTCTGACCTTTGACCTTTTCTGACCTTAACCAGTGTCATACCTAGAGAGAGAGAGAGAGATGGGAGAGAGAGAGAGAGAGAGAGAGGGAGGGAGAGAGAGAGAGAAAAGGAGAGAGAGAGAGAGGGAGAGAGAGAGAGAGAGAGGGAGGGAGAGAGAGAGAGAAAAGGAGAGAGAGAGAGAGAGGGAGAGAGAGAGAGAGAGAGGGAGAGAGAGAGAGGGAGAGAGAGAGGGAGAGAGAGAGAGAGGGAGAGGGAGAGGGAGAGAGAGAGAGGGAGAGGGAGAGAGAGAGAGAGAGAGGGAGAGGGAGAGATGGGAGAGAGAGAGAGAGACGGCCCGGCCGGGTCTTTGAAGCAGTGCCTAATCACCACCGTGGTGCTCTCAGGGGGGTCTCTCTGAGCCTCTGTGAAGGTGTCCGTAGTCGCTGTCTCAGCCCCCTGGGCTTTTTCTCGGGAGGGAAGCCGCTTGTTTACTCTCTTTATTTATTTATTTTTTGAGGGAAAGACGCAGAAATAAAGCCGTAATGAATCCCCTCAGAAGTCCCCTTCCTGCCCTTGTGATCTTCCTCTCCCTCTACTCGTCCTCCTCCTCTCTGTCCCTCTTTTATACAGGGACTAATTAAACACACTCACACACATACACACATCGGCACAAACACACACACACACGCACACACACATGCACACACATCGACACAAACACACACACAATCACACACGCACACACATACACACATCGACACACACACACACACAATCACACACGCACACACACGCACACACATCGACACACACACACGCGCGAACACACATGCATGCACCTACCCTTTCCTGGAAACATGCATCAATGCTCCTGCACACACATATGCACTTACCCCCCCCCCCCCCCCACCCAGTCCTGACTGTAAGGCAGCGGAAGAGTCTGAAAATTTAATGGGGGGGTGGGGGGGGCATTACAGAGACAGCTGCAGGCTGGCAGTCAGGCAGGCAGGCACACGCTCACTCAAACATTTATGTATGTGTGTGACGACCGGGGGGGGGGGGGCGGGGGGGCCAGCAACCCCGCCCCCAATTACACCGCTAAAAGACCATCATACACCCCCACCAGCAAAACCCAATATAGCCAGCGCTCCCCCTAAATACATTCCTATAACACCCTCACACCCCCCACCAGAAAATCCCTAATTAGCCAGTGCTCCCCCTAATTAAACGCCTAAAACACTATCATACAGGCCCCCACCTTAACCCCAATACACCCAGCGCTCCCTCTAATCACACACCTATACCACCCTCACACCCCCACCTTAACCCCAATACACCCAGCGCCCCTGCCCTCAATTACACGCCTAAAACTCCATCGTGCACCTCCACTAGCAAACCCCAATAAAGCCAGCACCCCCCCCCCCCCAGTTATACCAGAATGACACCTTCACCAGCAAACCGCAATAACCCTGCCGTTCCCCTCTAATTACACTGTGCGGGTAACCAGCTGCTGCCAGGACATCTTACTGCAAACTCTCATTATTTTACCCCGTTTCCACTGTTCATACTTTTTAACCTTACAGGTGAACTGAGGCATAACGAGAGGGAAGAGAAGCAAGGCTCGGTTAATTAAGGGAAGCTGTTACAATGGAAAACAGCTCGGCCACAAAAAACAAAAAAAAAAACACTGTATTGGTGCTCAAAGCACTGGTAGAGTTGATTACATGTTTCGGCATCGAATCAGCTCAGAGAGTACATTTCACACCGAGAGAGTGAAAATAAGCACTGGAGGCAGTGAGTGCAAAAATGAAAACACAACTGTGTTCCAAGTGTGATGGGTTCTGGTGGCTACGCACTGGTTTGGGCTGAATTTTTCTGTCAGACGAGGTCCATGCCAAGCATTCCTGAACGGCATTGAGTGCTTCCTCACCCGGTGTCTTTCAAGATTCTGAAACCCCTGTCCTCGTGAGCAGCGTGTAGTTACCCAGCAGTCCGAGGGGCGTGACACAGACGTTATCCGCCAATTAAAAGCCTCTCATTCTCCAGGCTGGGGGCCGGTCCAGCTTTTAATGTAGCGGTGCGATGTCTGAGAACGCCACCAACACGCCTCTCTTCCACCAACCAAACACGAGCTGATTGGCTTCCTTACTCGCGGAAGAGTGAGTGATGTCACACAGCAGTCCTCCTGCAGAATTCCAGGTTCTGGAATTTCCGACACCGCGGAATTCCGTACCAAGGCACACACGGGAGAACGTGGCCATACGTGGTGGCCAAACAGCTGATCAACTGATTGGTGTTTCCATTTTTTTTCCGTCTTCAATCTGTGTACAGTATCTTTGCATCTCAAAACCTACTGTAAAATAACACTGCTGAAATGCCCTTTTCATATTATTTTTTTCCCCCTTTACCGGAAACCAATATGAAGCAAGATTGTTCCCATACATTCACGTTTGAAGTATTTTTTTTTGACAATTTAGCCTTTTTAAATGAAATAATATTAATTTTTCTCTCCGCATTTCATTTGCAGATTGTGATGGGTCAGGAGAGCCCACTAAAATGTTTTTTTTTATGACTTCTTCTCTCCAAGCAGACTCCTCACTCACCAGTTACTG
This sequence comes from Anguilla pacifica, assembly GCA_039654925.1. Classification (NCBI taxonomy): domain Eukaryota; kingdom Metazoa; phylum Chordata; class Actinopteri; order Anguilliformes; family Anguillidae; genus Anguilla; species Anguilla pacifica. The sequence goes on along the minus strand of CM077284.1, from coordinate 81,452,008 downwards.
AAATGAACACATAGGATGTGATGCTGAATCTTTACAGGAACTGATCATATTTACTCAGCTGGAGAAGAGCAGGAAATTGAAAATTGAAATAATGCAGAAAGAAAAGGTTGAAAAGCAGTCATGTGTCATATTGTTATTATTATTATTATTATTATTATTATTATTATTATTATTATTATTATTATTATTATTATTATTATTATTATTGTGGCCAGCGATATTTTGGCGTCCTGTCCAGGGTGTATTCCTGCCTCTTGCCCAATGCTCGCTGGGATAAGCTCCAGGACCCCCCCACGACCCATCCTGATGGATGGATGGATAGATAATGATTATTGTACCAGTACTAATTTTTGGTTGAGGCGAGCTTCCCATTTATAACACTCATAAATGCAGTACATTACGACACAATAAAATATCCGCATTCACTCCCCAGGAGAAAATTATACATCTCACATCCGTTTTGCGGTCACCGTTTCCTATAAAGCTCGTCTTTATGGACGATAAAGATCAGGCAGCCGCATTCACCTCATTTTCGAAGGATTTTATGTGTCATTTTGTCACCCATGCAGCATAATCCAGTGTTTGGGAGTTAAGAAACCATGGCAACACTTTAAATGAATGTTCCATGAATCATTATCTTTTTTTTAAAAACCCAAACTCATTAATATTTATCCTTGTTCCTGATCTAAGGCAGATATTGCTCACCCTTTACAAACGACTTCAAGACACGCCGCGGCCTGAATTGATTAATTAACACAACAACGGCCACTGCGAAGCCAGTAATTGATGTGAATCGTTAAAACAAAGGTTATGATGTCAATTATTAATGGATGATGAATGGAATCTTAGATTAACGGTTCACAAAAACGGTGGATCAAAAAAGAAGAAAAAAAGCCGTCTTGATGTTTGGTCCGGTGTGTTATCTGTTTGTTACCCAAAAGCCATTTCCCCTCCGGTAAACATGTCTGGTTGAGTCAACAGCTGTGTCTGACTTTTTACAATGATGACATCATGCCTGTCGCGGGGCCAGGCAGGGGGGGGTGGTTCAATTGCTGCCAGTGGTGGAATGACTGCACCCCCCTCTGCCACACGCAGCACATCAGCTCTCAGCTGGCCTGGGGGACTCCAGCAGCCCTGCTGCCTGCAGACCTGTACATGCTGAGCGCGCTCAGTACATCTCTCAGTACATCCCTCACCATGCACACATACAGAGAAACACAAAGAGAAACACACACACACACACACACACACATACAGACACACAGAAACACACACACACACACATGCACACACATACAAAGAAAAACACACACACATACAGACACACAGAAACACATACACACACATACATGAACACACATGCATACAGACACACAGAAACACACACCCACAGAAATACACATATAGAGAAACACACACACATAAACACAAACACACACACATATGGAAAAGTGCACACACAGACTCATGTGCGCACATAAGCATAAACACATTCGCAAAACACATATACATGCACTCACACACGTGCATCCATACACATGCACATTTATACACACATTCACAATTAGACCTGGGTCAAATCCTTATTTGAAATATTTTAACAGGCAACCTGTTGAAACTGTGTTCACAAAAGAATAAGAAATTCCTCTTATAATTGTCATTTACGTGCCGCAATTGAGCTGGTGTCTGAAGGGTTTAATTAAAGTATTCCATATTATGATTTCCCCCGGGACCGATACACGCAACGCTTTTGATTAATGCGATTAATTTCTCTCCAGTGTCTGTGACTGATCGCTCATTGGCTTAATCCTGTGCCTCGGAATCCATTTACAGGACTTTGAGCCGAGGCCAGTCGCGAGCTTGCCTCGTGAAAGCCGCCGATCCTGTCCCACCCTCGCACGTCCTTGTGAAAAAAAAATCCCTCGTGAAAAAAAAATCTCTCGTGAAAAACGCCCTTGTGGAAAAAAGCCCTCGTGAAACATTGTGAAACTTGCTCATCGGGAAGGGTGCAAATACTTTTTTTTTTACAGCATTGTATATAAATATAAACTATATGACCAGCAGTATCTAGACACCCCTTGGTCTGGGGGGTTTTCATGGTTTGTTCTAGCAAATCCTTGCAGGGTTGCTAGAACAACATCTAGTATAAAGCCTTCCCAGAAGAGTAAAGGTTGTTATAGCAACAAAGGGTTGACCAACTCCATATTAATGGCCATAAGTTTGGATGAGATGTTGGATGTGTCCACATACTTTTGGCCATGTGTATAGTGTATATCCCAAACCACATCAAATTTAAAATAGCAGAGTTATTACGATTATGAAGGCTATTCTTCAGTAAAAAAAATTGACATGTTTGCCTTCCTGCTTTTCCAAAGCTCCATTTCCTGCATCTAATTCTGGCACTGGGTAAATACACCTCATCGCATCATCAGCAATCATTTCTCTCTCTCTGGGCCAATTTTTCATATTTTTCTTCTTTCCACAGCATAACCCCCCTCCCCTCGCACCCTTTCACCCACCCACCCCCCCCCCCCACCCCCGTCCCCACTTTTACATTTTCAATCACGAGCGACGATAAGAAGCCGATTACGAGGGGCTGAACCTTGGCATTATCTCGGTGGTGCTAGGGCTCCTGACTTAGCTAAATGAAGATGGCCGAACGGGGGGGTGGGGGGGGGTTGGGGGGGTTGGGGGGGTGTGATTTTGGCTGTGATTAGATCCCGCCTCCCGCTCTACCCTCCGGGCCGCGATAGGGCGAGGAAGGGGCTAGCGGACGTTAGCGGCGGTAAGAGGAGCGTATCCGTAGCGGAAGAGCGTGAGGCGGAGCAGGCAAACCGACGTTTCCGCAACGGAAAAACAGGTAATGAAATGGACGTCTGTCGCAGTAGGTCCCGCGATGAACCGGATTAGGTCTCGGCTGCGCAGGCTGGCGGAGAGAGCACACGCACCTGGGCAGCGTTAGCTAATCAGCCCAGGTGCTTAAAGGTGTGTTCCTTTCCGCAGTTCGGGGCCAAGACCGGGAGCACACATCCAAGAGAGCGAGTTTTGCTTTTCGTTTAATTTCCCTTAGTGTCAGTTTTGTTTGTCAGAGCACGATGGAGAAAGTGAACCGCTGCTGAAAAGCAGGAGAAGCTGGTCAGCTGGAAAGCAGGCTAGCCACGAGTGGGGAACTGAAACTTTTGCTTTCTTCTGTCTCTCTTATTTTCAGTTTGTTGTTTAGGTTTATTTTTTTTGCCTGTAACCCGTGAGGGGGAAGGGTAAAGATGTTTATTTATTTGATATTTTGTGTTGGTGTGGGTGCGATCCCTCTCTCTCTCCATCCAGCAAACAACAGACCGTCCGCTCCCGGACCTGCCGCATCTCCCTCCCAGGGGTGTCACGCCAACATGTGACAATGTCATTCCAGGAGTATGCGTTTCATTTTTATGCGTGCTGACTCTCTACCAGCCAGATGAGGTGTTTCCCTGCCAGTTGGCCACTGGCAGTGCACCGTCAGGTTCCGCTGTTGGTCTGCCAGCGGTCGGCAAATCAGTTGGCATGATGACGGTCGGCCAGCGGTTGGAAAATCGGTTGGCACCACGACGGTCTGCCAGTGGACAACTGATGGGGAGCAGCTGGGTTGAGGACCAGCTGTTAAAAAGAATGCAAAATCACGTGTGGGCGGTTCCAGTGGGCCTGTGGCTCTGATTGGTGCTGGCTTCATGGGGTCATGCTTCACTGCTTGGCCGTGATTGGACCTGAACGTGTCATCAAACATCCAATGGGCAAATGGCAGTTGGTTCTGGCAATCCTGCGCTGGTCTCTCCTTTGAAGCAAGATGATGATGATGATGATGATGAAGGATGACAATGATGACAGTGATGATGGCGATGATGATGACGACGATGAAGACAACGATGATGATGATGACAGAGGACGGTGAAGAATAATTCACAATTGCACATTTCCACTTTCTGGGGGAATGCCTAATCACATAATGCTATGTGATGGAGTCAAGACTCCAGTGCTGCATTGAAAAAAAAAGGAAGACAAAAACTTCTTTGCACCCCATCAATGGACCAAGACAGGGTGCCAAAAGCTGCTCTTATCAGTCGTGTACCAGCCATAAGTATAACCAATCAGATCAGTGATGTTTAGTGTTCATACCCATTCACAGCTCTCTCTCTCTATCTCTCTCTCTCTCTCCCTGTCTCTCTATTTCTCTCTCCCCCCTCTCTCTCTATCTCTCCCTCTCTCTCTCTCTCTCTCCCTCTCTCTCTCTCTCTTCCCCTCTCTCTCTCCCTCTCTCTCTCTCTGCACAGTTTGTTTGTAAACAAGTTAAAGCTCATCAGCGCGGTATTCCCTCTGAGCCGAGCTCAGAGAACTTTCCATCACAGCTGAGGAAGCGCTCAGGCTGTGAAATTGAGATGAAGTGCACCACCTGTCATCACTTAGAGCGACTCGACGCACGCGTTCTGTCACAGAAAAGCGGCCGATCGTAAGTGCCTGTTTTCGGGTGGGTGTTCAAGCGCCCCCGGGCCAGCCTGGACCGGGCCAGAGCACCCGAAACAGAACCATAACGGCGGAATTTCTGGCGTCCCAGGGAGGGCTGGTCAACAGTCGCCGCGGAAACCAGGTTCCGGGTTCCGAGGCCGGTGTGCGGAACTCCGCGTCCTTCAGACGCAGCGGCAGTGTCACTTTGGATTAACTTGCCATGTCAGGGGCCCGTTATTTACGGGACAACAAAACATCCGACAAAAAGTTACTGTCCTTCTGTGTCCCTCAAATCAAGGGGAGGGGGGGTGGGGGGGGGTGAGAGAGAGAGAGAGAAAGAGGGGCGGGGGAGAGAGAGAGAGAGAGAGAGATGCAGAAGAGAACAGATGGAGAGTAAGGTGTGAGAGGGACAGTTTGGACAGGAGGAGAAATGATAGCTGTGCTGGCCTTGCAGGCACCCTCACTTCTCTCTTTCTCCCTCTCTCTCACTCACACACACACACACACACACACTTACAATCACACACTCACACACACACACAAACACACTTACACTCATACACACTCACACACAGACACACACACACACACACATACACGCACACACTTACACTCACATACAGGCACACACACACACACACTCAAACACATTTACACTCACACATACTTACACACACTCACACACAGAGACACACAAACACACACATACATACACACACACACACTTACACACACTCAAACACACACTTACACACACACTCAGGCACACACGCACATGCACGCACGCACACACACACACACACACACTCAAACACACTTACACTCACACATACGTACACACACTCACACAGACAGACACACAAACGCACACATACATGCACACACACACACACACACACACACTCAAACACACTTACACTCACACATACGTACACACACTCACACACACAGACACACACACGCACACATACATGCACACACACACACACACACACACTCAAACACACTTACACTCACACATACGTACACACACTCACACACACAGACACACACACGCACACATACATGCACACACACACACTTACACACACGCACATGCACGCACGCACGCACGCACGCACACAGCAGCTGTTGAGTGATGGTAAAATGTGACGTGTAATGTCACAACAGCGAGTGCTCCGGGCACCAGCAGCGATGACTAAGCCAGAGGAGCAGGGGGCTATGGGTCCTTTCAGCTCATCACAGAAGCCCCCACCCCTGCCAAACCCCCCTGCCCCCCCACCCCACACCCCAAAAACACCCACACCATCCTGTCTCTCAGTTCTCCCTCTCTATATGACTCAGGGCCTGGCTTGGACAGGTGAGGCAAGCCGATAGACAGAGCAATCCGTCAATCCATCGTGCGCACCATGGGTAAACCACACGACACAGGGAGTGCAGTCGATTAATGATTGCGCCAACAGTCCATCTCGCGACAAGGACAAGCTACACTGCAGGCAGTGCAGCCAAGCACAGATCGCACCAACCATCCATCTCACGACTACGGTCAGCCACACTTCACAGGCAGCGCAGTGGAGCACAGATCGCACCAACCATCCATCTCACGACAACGGTAAGCCACACTTCACACGCAGCGCAGTCGAGCACAGATCACACCAACCATCCATCTCACGACAACGGTCAGCCACACTTCACAGGCAGCGTGGTCGAGCACAGATCGCACCGACCATCCATCGCGCACGCCGACAGTAAACTACAGCAGACGAGCCAGACGAATGAACAAACAGAAAAGCATCTGAGGGTCCAGGGAAGTCGATGTTCCAGATCAAAGACTGAACCGCCTGTCCAAATCACACATCAGCAAACAGCAAACAGCGACCGAGGAGTCGAGAGTCCATCTGTTCCCTCTGTCATTTACTCGCCAGCCTGAACGCCAGAATAACCAGATAAACAAATAAATCTCCCTCCATTTTAGCGACCGTCAGAACTGTCACAAAGCCTAGGCTGCGTACTCCGAACGGTTCCTGTTTTCGAAGTGGGATGAAATGAAGTTCATGAGGCACTCTGTGTGTTCTTGGCTGTGAATAACTGTACGAAATGAGCATCTTGTCGAACCGGTGTTTTGTAGTTTCTCCGATGGCCTTGATAATGCACTTTTGTACGTCGCTTTGGATAAAAGCGTTTGCTAAATAAATGTAATGTAATGTAAGTTGGGGAAAAAAACATGCTCCTCAGCACCCTGGCTGCTGGTCTTATATCAGCTCAACCGCAACAGAGCCAGTGACAAGAGCTGTCTCCTCTTATCATCTCGATTTGTCTCGACACTTTAGTCTGCTGATTACTCGCAAAAAAATAATCTTCACCAAATGTGAAATATAAAAACTGAAATAATGTTTTCAATGTCAATCAGTCAATCAATCAGACTTTATTTGTATAGCACTTTTCATATAAGTAAAATGTAACACAAAGTGATACACAATACAATAACCCCCCCCCCCCCGATTCCATACAATAAATTATTTTGTAAATTAATAAAACACTCAGTAATAACAGCATTCAATCCATCCAGCCATCCACGTCAAATAATACTGGCGAAGTGTCCAGGGTGTATTCCTGCCTCTCGCCCAATGCATGCTGGGATAGGCTCCAGCACCTCCCGCAACCCTGACCAGGAAAAACTGAGTATAGATAATGGATGGATGGATGGATGAATGGATGGAATGTCAAATAATGTTCAGGGAAAAGCAGGCATTGGAGGACTCACTGTCTGACGATCTGTACAGACATATGAGCTCATACACCTTTGCCAGAGCAAAGTTAATTCCATTTCTATCCAGTCAATCCAAGAAATTGATGGAGGTTGATTTCATTAACTAATTATTTTTAAATTTAAATGATTTTACATGCAGAACGTGGACACCGTATGATATTTACTAAAGGAATTCAGCTTAAATATCGTTTGGTCAAGGGTCAATTCAAGAAATCAAACGGAATTCAGAACAATGATTAATCATTGTAAATGAACACTACTTCACATGCAGTCCATTTACACTGCACGATAGTTACTAAACAAATTCAGGTTAAATACCTTTCGGTCAAATACCTTTCGCGCTATAAAACTCACTTCCCTAACCGCTACGATACACTACTGCATCTGAAATATGCATGAGCATACGGAATAATCACATCAAATATGCCCGATGTCTTAAAAATGAAGTCGTGCTTCATTAAGGAATCCCCATCTTACTTTCTATCTTGAAAGCTATGGTGAGGTATTGAGCCATAAACGTCATAGGTTATGAACAATGTCTGAATTATTCAGAGCCAAATTGCAATGGGAAATATATCAGCAGGATAATGTTGGTAGCTGTTTATATATAAACCCTATTAAACAAATTGCAGCTTCCTGTTTTAACTCTTAGGGCCAATAAATATTGGCTAGGCTTTACTTGAAGTGACTTTTTTAAAGCTTTCATAAGGTCTTTGTCAGTTGTAATTGATGATCAACACCATTACCTTAAACATACACAACATTATGCCCACTTTATAAAAAACTGGCATAAAGCAGAAAATGGTGCAGATTATGACCAGGAAATGACATTTATAAATCCCCATCATATCAAGCATATCGCACGACCCATGTAAACCATATGTTATAAGCTGGTTACACGTTCGCTCATATGCAATTGGACATATGTCATGATTAAATGCCTAATTTCGCACTCTGCTCGAAGACCCACTTACCACACAGTAAGCATTGAGTATTGTGAATATGGGGGTGTCTGTGAGTCAGATACAATGGGGGAAGCTTCGACAACAAAGCCGAAGAATGAAAATGGCATTCCACCGATTCATAGAGCTTTTTCCCTATTAATTAAATATTCCATTTCAAAGGCTTGTAATTAATTCTTACAGAGTTCATCATTTCAGTGGTACAGTTTGAATTGTCCGTATCGTGAGACAAATACATAATTGGTGAGCTTTTACACATTCATACATCCAAGTAGCTCGTTCTAAAATTAATTTTAATTGTGAAGTAGTACATAAATCAACAATTCAGTATTAACCACACTTTAACCAAAACTAGCAACCTTTAGTAAGTTATCATGATTTAAAGATCTTTAAAATATTACTTGTGTCTGCTAGGGTAGGCGTTTCAGAGTGGAAGGTTTATGCACCAAAAAAAAAAAAATCACTTGAAGTGGAATTAAACACTGAGAGAAACAATGGATTGACCCTGAGCAGTGCAAAATTAGAGGCCTTCACTGGTCGTAGTTTTTCTTCCAAACGAAAGAGAGAAAAAAAACAAGAAGAAAGGAAAATACATTCACACATTTCTGGTGTGTCTGACAGCAAATGTTAAAAATGAAAGCATGAATAGAAGTTGAAGGTTACCAGAAAAATGGCTTTTTTGTTTTTGGCTCTCTTTATTTGACACTGTAATGTAATTCACCTAAAACAGTCGCGCAAAAAAAAAACAATAAAGAAAACCACAGAGCAAGAAGCTCAAATCAGCCCCCGGGGGCCAGTAGTACCTGCTTGTTCCCTCTCCTATTCTGATTGATATCTTGTCGCTGATTGGCCAGAAATCGCAGGGCTTACCTGGTGTTTCCCGGGGACTAAATCACTACCCTGATTGGAGGAGGACAAGAGCGAGGAAAAAAAAAAAACCAGGAGCGTCGAGCTAAACTCCCCGGGGTGAGATTCGAGCAGCGGCGCCGTGGCTCATCCGCGTTCCTTTCCATCCGGTAATGGCCGACGCACTTCGGCTGCCTCAGTGTGATGGAGGGGACTGCAGGCCTCTGTGCGTGAGAGCAGGTGCAATACCTGAGAATACCAGAGAATGACAGCACACACACACACATATATATATATATAGATCTACATATATACATGTATTTATGTATGTGTGCACGCCTCCGCTGACGGCCTGCGTGCCTGCGCTGCTGGAACGTTAGTCTGGATTTAGCCGTGCCGCAGCGTGGCAGAGCCGGAGCTGTGATGTATACATCCCCCCCCCCTCGCAGCATACACATGATAACAGGTTTTATTTATACATGGCTTTTTAAATCAGACCCTCTGAGCACTTTCCAGCTGAGGATAACAAAGGGTATGGCAAGAATAAACACACACACACACACACACATATATATATATACACGGTATATACAGTATATATACACACACAGACATACAGGACAGCACACATGAATACAGTATGCATACGCACACACACACACACACACACACACACACATATATATATATATATACACACACAGACATAGGAATGCACCCATGACTACAGCATGCACACACACACACACACATATGTATATATACACACACACAGACATAGGAATGCACGAATGACTACAGCATGCATACACACACGCACACACACGTGTCTACACATGCACGTATGCGTACACACCCACACTCACACATATGTCTACACACGCACATATGCGTACATACCCACACACACACATACACACATATGTACACGCACACTCACACATACGTATGTGTATAACAAAGTGTATGGCAAGAATAAAGACACACACACACATCCACATCCACATATACATACACACAAACGCACACACATATAATTCACAGAGATCTACAGTTTGAAAACAGACTGTAGAATAAATGTAGAATAAAATATACAAAATAAATTTTATGGTGAAATAAAAACAGAAACAGCCGAGGATTTTTAAAAAAAAGCCAAATATGAATTTTTAAAAAGTGACTTGAAAGAGAAAATGGCCTGAGGAGCTTTGATGTTTCCTAGCAAAGGCTCCCATTAGTGAACCCTTCAGCTCACTCTCCTCTGCAGAAGGGTCCCAATGGCTCCAACCATCAGCTCACTCTCTACTACGACACACAGCAACCTAGTGGTGAGTGCTTTTTCATTTTATCATCCATCCATCCATTATCTATACCTGCTTATCCAGGGCAGGACCTATCCATTATCTATATGTGCTTGTCCTGAGGAGGGTCCATTTATTATCTATACCCACTTATCCAGGGCAGGGTCCATCCAGTATCTACACCCCCTTATCCTGAGAAGGGTCCATCCGTTATCTATACCTGCTTATCCTGAGGAAGATCCATCCATTATCCATACCCGCTTATCCAGGGCAGGGCCAATCCATTATCTATACCCCCTTATCCTGAGAAGGGTCCATCCATTATCTACACCCGCTTATCCTGAGGAAGATCCATCCATTATCCATACCCGCTTATCCTGAGGAAGGTCCATCCATTATCTGTACCTGCTCATCCGGGGCAGGGTCCATCCATTATCTACACCCGCTTATCCTGGACAGGGTCCATCCATTATCTACACCCGCTTATCCTGGTCAGGGTTCATCCATTATCTATACCCACTTACCCTGGTCAGGGTCCATCCATTATCTACACCCGCTTACCCTGGTCAGGGTCACAGGGGGTGCTGGAGCCTATCCCAGCGTACATTGAGCAAGAGGCAGAAATGCACCCTGGACAGGCTGCCAATCTATCGCAGGGCACACACACCATTCACTCATACACTCATACCTATGGACAATTTAGAGCCTTCAGTTAGCCTACCTGCATGTCTTTGGACTGTGGGAGGAAACCCACGCGGACACGGCGAGAACATGGAAACTCCACGCAGAACGACCCCGGCCTAGTTCGAACCTTCTTGCCGCGAGGCCACCGTGCTACCCACTGCACCACCGCGCCGCCCTCATTTCATCATAACACTAAAAAATGTTCAGCGTTAAATCGACGCTGATGGAGTACACCAAATCCCGACGGTGCATATTCTATCAATTTTGGACTCATATAAAATCTGACAGTGTTACTGGGTGCTCTGTTACTGATAGCAAGGAACAGAGGAAAAGGTATGGAAAATAAATTAAGATGGCTACTAGATATTTATTGCCATGCGCCCCAAACTCCCCACACAAGGAGACAGCTGACAGCAGCGATGCATCATTGATTTTCTCAGACTGGGAAAAGAATCTTGTTATTTTATTGCATATTTGTTGCATATTGATGGCAGAGCAATTCAGTGCTTTAAGATCCTGGAGATAGGGAAGAATTGTTTTTATCGTTACTGTTTTAATTTTCGCTTTTTCATTCTGGGTTCCCTAGTTCTTTGCTACATCTGGGAAACTTTATTAAAAACAATTGTGTTTAATAGTATGCAACAACTATTGCATTTTAATTTACAGTGTTTGACTGGGTGTGTATACCATTTTCAAAGCCTTCCTGCTTTGCCGCAAAGTTATTTGAAGAAGCCGGTGCCTCTATGACCTCATAATGCTTATTGCCTGACATGAGAAAGAGTGCCTATGACCTCATGATGCCTTTCGCCTGACATGAGAAAAAATGCCTATGACCTCATAATGCCTTTTGCCCGACATGAGAGAGAGTGCCTATGACCTCATGATGCCTTATGTCTGAAATGAGAGAGTGACTATGGCCTAATAATGCCCTTTGTCTGACATTTAAGGAAGGGATCTGTCTGCTTGCTAGTCACGCCTTGATAGACTGCTGGTGATACAATTATTTTTAAAAGGGGCCAGAGAAGGCCATGCAGGATCCTGTAAGGATTGGGGTCTAAAAATAAAACTCCGGAACACAAGACAAATCACTGACAATTGCAGAATGACATTCCAGGGACTCTCATCCGGAATGCAAGAGGACGGCACTGAGTATGTGTGCTTGTATGAGAGAGAGAAAGAGAGAGAGGAGGGGGGCGGGGGGGGGGGGGGGGGGGAGACAGAGAGAGAGAGAGAGAGGGTGGGCACAAATGCAGACTCATTACCTAAGAAGAGACGAGGGTAGGAATCAGTCATATGAGACTTCCATTCTCGCACCGTCATTCACCAAAACCAGGGCCCTTGCAGGTCCGTCCGCATCTGTTTGCTATTGTGAAATAAGCAGCATCGCTGACTGACAGCAGTCTGCCTAATGCGTTTGTTTTTCCAGCGAATAACAGCCACAGAGCAAATGAAGGTCAGGAACAGGTGACTGAACTCAAGCAGAAGAAAAACAGACCCCGTTAAAAGTAAACACACAAGTGGCGCCGCCATTCTGAACCGCAAAGTTCAACAATGCGAGAAGAAGAAAAAAAGATTCAGATATTCATTCATTCAACCCATTCATAATTACTAATGGCAAGACCAGACAGAGCCGAAGAAAAACTGAAATTCTCACAGGTTTTTTGTCCGGGAGGAATATCACTCAAATGAATATTCCAGTCTTCTCTTCTGTTATTCGCATACAGGAAGAGGAAGTAGCCCAATGCACGCTGGGATAGGCTCCAGCACCCCTTGCGACCTGATCAGGATAAGCGGGTATAGATAATGGATGGATGGATAGATGGATGGACAGATGGAAGAGGAAGTACTAGAGTGGGGTGAGATACAGGTGTAAGGTAATGCAGCGAAGGACACAGGAAACCAAGGTGAGGGAAGGTGGGAAAGGTGAGTTAATTCAAGGGGATTAAAGGAGACATAATTTAATGCAATTAAAGTGTGGTAGTGCATGGTGGTTAACGTGATTAAGGTGAAGAAGTGTTGGGAAAATGAAAGGTGAGGTATTGTAAGGTCAGGTAATTAAGGTGAATAAGGTGCGTAATAAATGTGATTAAGGTGAGATAATTATGGTGATTAAGGTGAGGTAATTAAAGTGATTAATCTGAATGAATAACTGGGTTTAAGGTGAGTTAAGGTTGAAGTGAGCAAGGTGAGGTAATTCAGGTTGAGGAAATGGAGGTGATTAATTGCCATTAATTAACCTCTTAGTGCACACCCCCTAGTGGTCGGCACGCCGGCGTGCCTACATTACTAAACTCAAACATTCGGTGCTACTGCAACCAAAGTGTGAGTTAAAAACAGAAACGCGTTGTTTTAGTTTCATTAGTAGACGATACACGACAACTATGCCGAAGACGGAGTTTCGCAGCCCCACCATTGTCGCTCTGGTCGTTCATTTAACACGCACCCCCTCCCTGCAGTCTCATCTAAAAAACACCCCCCACCCTTGACATAATGGACAATATTGTCTATCTTGGCATTCATAAAAATATTCTTTCACCACTAAAAAATCATATTCCGTCATAGCAACAAGATAAACCCGACAACAGCCCTAAGATATGCCTATACAGCAGTGAAAACGCTGCTCACTGAACAACGACATAAACGAGAAAAAGTTTTTAAAAATGATACCATGTCATTCTACAGTCAATATCTGGGACTAAATATTAAATAAATATAAATCCTTACTGTTGGTTTTACGTGTAGAGATGTCCCTTTTGAGACTGCGTGGTCATATATTGTCTTGGACAATCAGTTTGGGAAATATAGGCGCATCTGTGACGCCTGGGTATCTTCCAAAATAGCTGTGCGTAATACCACACCTGTTGTTTACGGCGTCATCGCCCTTTTTAGTACAGTCTGGCTTGATTGACAATTCATTTATTCAGTAGGTGAGAGTATGAGCTTTCTAACGATGTATAACATGTCTAATTTTGCTTTTGGAATAGCGTTTTATAGGTCAGCGTAACAGAAAATATTCTTAGCATCGCATTCACTTGCGCATTCACTCTATGTTAGCATAAAAATACGTTGCAGCTAACGAAAGGTGGTCAACGATATTTCGTAATTTCTTGGAAAATACTATTATTATTGAGGACTTCTGGACATAGCTAAGCCATATGTTTGCTGATAGACCTAGCTAACATCGTTTTCTGGAGCAAAACAGAAGCGAATAGGACAGCGTCATTGATACTGTCTCTGTCTCTATCTACTGAACATAGAGGAGATTTCATCATTGCTATGCTCGTATTACTGCTCAAAATATTTCGGTTATATACGTTATTTTTGAAATTAAGTATCTTTAAATAGGTTAGTGGTGTTATATAATGTGAATATTTCACACTGTAAATGATAGCGTTAGATGGTAGTGTAATAGTTTTTGTGAAGCATGCCACAGTGATGACGTCAGAGTTGAACCATTGCCAAAACGTGGTGGGCGGTCGAAAATTGTTTTCATGTTGTCCTACCCTCATACAAGAAAACATACGAGAGTACAGAGTATAGAAATACACACGAGTTAATTATTACACATTTAGGTACTGTACTGCATTGTGTGACAATATTTTTGCATTATTTTTTTAAATCTGATAGCAATGTTTCATCTTAAACCTTCATAAGGGGCTCATTTATATGCTTTATAATGGACAAAAAGCATTTTATTCAATTTTGGAGAGATTTTGGATATGTTTCTGGACACCTAGCTATTTTAGACCACTGTACTGACTGAAAGCTTGTAATTCCCATTTGAAAATTATGCAACAGTGATTTTCTTGAGTCAAAACAATTGATTTGTATTGAAATATGTGAATATGTTGTGATTTACAACAATGCATAATTTAGACATTTTGGATAGATTTGGAGACGCTGGGTACACTGCTTAGTTTTTGCTTCATACATCTATAGTAGTTCTACATATCCACCCTTAGATTTTATGAACTTGTGGTCAAGAAGTTTTTGATCCAGCACAGGTGTAGTTTAACCTCCTGTATATCTCATATCTCTCAGTATTTCACTGCAAACTTAAAAAGTGCAAATTTATTTTTGATTTTTTGTCAAAACAATTGCATTTGTGGCAGTTTATTTCTTTCAAAATTATGAATATAAACTAATCTGCATTAGTATTGTAAATTGTACAAATGTCTTGCTTCATTTAAGCCATTTTTCAAGTCTCTGTGGTGTTTACATCTGGAGTTATAAAGCTTTAAATAGGGTACCCCCTAAATGGGCAAGGATTGGCAAAATTTGGCTTGTGCCTTAAGAGGTTAAGCTGATAAAGGTCATTTAATTAAGATGATTATGCTGAGGTGAGGACAGGCAAACTGAGGCTACTTAAGCTGTGCTTTTTACCTCCACAGAATTTTACACACTCCTTCTTTTTTTAGTGATTAAGAGTTTACTCACTTAATTTACCCTTTCGAAGTGCTGATCAATGAGCAGGCAGTGCATTACCGAGGAAGAGATTAAACGTCTCAGAGAGGATCCTGTTTCAAAGCGTACCTCTTAAAGAACAAAAAATTTAAGCTCTGTGGTTATGCTATTTTCCCGGGAGTTCCCGCCAACATTCCCGCACTTTCTTCGCAGCGGTTTTGGTCAGGCAGCGGTAATCAACTGTCACCGGACAGCGTCCAGTACTTCAGCCGATGACTTGATTGAGTGTAAAAGCGACCGCGCGGGCGCATCTTGCGATAATACACACTGAGGCAGCAGACAGGAAATGGCCTGGGGAATGCCGGTGGAGGCCCGGAATGTCAGGGGCAGCTGGCTCCGCCCACTGACCATATAAGGAGTTCCTGGGCTCATTTTAGGTGCTACTTAATTTTCTAGCATCCAGGAACCTCAGCATGAAATACCGGCTGGGAAAAGCAAGAAGGGTGGTCGGTGAGGGCAAAAAAAGGAAAAAACATGCACACACTCCTGTTGGACTCTGTAAGAGTTGAATTAACATTGGCCTTTTTATTGGGCAAGATCAGGTGAGATTAACTCAGCCTAAACGATGTTAGATGGGGTAAACAAGATAAAGACATGGAAAGGTGTGGTAACATGAACACTATGTTAACTTATGGTTGCGAGAAGAAAGTCAGATGCATTCAGGTGTGGTTAGAGATTGGGCGGAGAGATATATTGTAAAGAAAAGTGGCTTCAGTCACTGTTAATGAGTCACAGTGGTTGGTTTTTTTTTTTTTCTCAGAATTGTTACATAACTGTGCTTCAGACTCAGGTTCGGGTCTGCAGGTTCAAATCCCAAGTGGGCTGTTGCCTTAGCGCACTTAATCAAGGCACTTACGCCGAACTGCTCCGGCAATCATCCCGCTGTAGAAGCGGACCGCGTGTGGGAAAGCAAAGCTGTGAAAATGACCCTGAATAAGGGCATCTTTCTGAGAAAAACGAACGCGTTGTGATAATATTGGGCTTTACGAGTACGCGATGTCACCTCACCCTCTTATTGCACAAAAGTGAGGCTCAGCGATAACTGCTGTAGTGGGTGACTCAGGAGAAGAGAAGAAGAAAGGAAAGCAGAGAAAGGAGAGAGATGGAGAGCTTGTAAATGGAATGAGAGCTGCAATCGTTCTCACTGCCTTTTTTCCTTCCTCGCATCTCTAGATCAGAGGGTGTCCCAAGGGGGCCGCAGTGTCTGCAGAGTTTTTGATGTTTCCTTTCAATCTGCTGCCAATTAGCCAATCAATGACTTAGCTGAAACGCTGTTGCCAAAAACACCTTGAAGACCATCAGACACTGCAGCTTACCAGGACTGGAGTTAAACCTGCAGACACTGCAGCCCTCCAGGTCTGAAGTTAAACCTGCAGACGCACGGTGACCCCTCCAGGTCTGCAGTTAAACCTGCAGGCACAGCGCCCCCTCCAGGACTGGAGTTAAACCTGCAGACACAGCGCCCCCTCCAGGACTGGAGTTTGACGCCTGCGCTCTAGATCATCATTACCGCTGTTGTTGTACGGAATCTCTGCACGTTGGCAGCCAGGTAACGGTAGCGGCCAGGTAAAGAGGAGATGAGATGCTTTTCTTCTGCTATTGTCATCCACAGAGGAACCTTTCCTTCACCTGCCTCTGCTGTAAAGGCACACAGCAAACCTTCCTGACAGGTACACACGGGGAATCCTCCTGTGGCAGCTAACTGAAAACTTAGGTAACACTTTACTTGAACCCTTTCGACATACCAATAAAAGGGTTGACAGTTTTATGTCACTCTTGTGTACTCTTGTGCCACCTTGTGACAGCTGTTATGTCATATGTATGACAGTGTTGTGTCAGCCTTATGTTGAAGCATTCAAGTTAAGACTTACCAAAAGTTATATTCTGTTTTCTTCTTTGAGTACAAAGTTGTCCACTGTTAGACTGACCAGACAACCTTCTTTTTTTCCCGGACATTTCTTCTTTGTGTGACAAAAGAATATCTGTCCAGGTGGGATTTTTTAATTCCAAAAGTGTCTGTTTAGGTTTTGCTCGTTCCATACGCCGTATATAAACAAATAGTGTAGTATTATGTTAATAATTCCCGCCAGCTCCTTAATTGAAATCCAGTATATGGTCACCCTATTCACTGCCTCCTGCTTTCAGTTTTACTGTACCATCTCGACACTGCTGATTAAAATGTTGACCTGGCATGGTGATGTGGTGCTCACATAAAAAAAGTTAATTATCTTTATAATTAAACAGTGAACAGCACAGACAATA
This sequence comes from Anguilla pacifica, assembly GCA_039654925.1. NCBI lineage: Eukaryota > Metazoa > Chordata > Actinopteri > Anguilliformes > Anguillidae > Anguilla > Anguilla pacifica. The sequence continues at coordinate 81,434,249 of CM077284.1, read as the reverse complement.
AAAGCATAAACCGCAGTGCTAAATTTATTTGGTCAACAACGAATGCATACGGCACAACGATATAGGAATATTCTAATTGACTTTTGTTGGTGGGACGGTTAATAAAAATAATGCACTTAAAACATATATTAAGCTAAGCAGCGGCAATGCACAGTGGTGTACTGGCAAGAAAGGCTTCAACATAAAGGATCCTACCCCTTTTTACAGGCCTGTTTACAACCAAGAATAATCGACATTTCCAGAATGACTGCTTTAACTGGAAATGTCTGTAAATAAATATGAATGCTTTGAAAAATCTGCTCAGATCATCTTCTATTAAACAACACAATCAGTGAGCCTCACTGCTTGCTGCAAGCAGCCTGAACACAGATGATAAATTGGACACCAAAATGGTGCATGGTGACCATTCCATAGCAAAAGATAAGCTGGGTAAGGAATTAAGGAGTTTGTGTGATTTATGTGTTATATTTATAAAGATAAAGCAGTGTGAAATATCGGGGTGGAGAGTACAGGGGACTTTTTAAAAGTGGAAAGGCTAAAAAACCTGTACACAAATGATCAGCTGAACGGGTGAGCAGGCTTCAGCAATTATTTCTCCTCACGCTCCTAAGAGCAGTTGTCTGGCAGTCGGAGGGTTGCCGGTTCGATCCCCTGCCCTGGGCGTGTCGAAGTAAAGTCCCTGAGCAAGACACCTAACCCCTAATTGCTCCCAACGAGCTGACTGATGCCTTGCATGGCAGCCTTTCACCGTTGGTGTGTGTGTGAACGGGTGAATGAGAGGCATCAACTGTAAAGCGCTTTGGATAAAAGCGCTATATAAATGCAGCCCATTTACCATGTCAATATCCTCCAAAGACCGGGCAATTCAATTTTGTCTGATGAGTCTCTGGTCTTAATCTCAAGAACCGGATATTGTATTATGTGACATCCTACAAGGCACGTTCAATCATAGTATTTTTGAAAATATATTCACTGCAACATTTCTCTTTTTTGACACCCAAGGGCACTTGTATCATGTCAAAAAAATTGAAGTGCTTAAACTGTTTTTTTTTTCTCCCCCCGTCAGGTCTCAGGAGGCTACTGTAGGCCTGTCTGCTTCCCTTGGCACAGAATATAGCCGTTTCCTCTCTGTAGCGCAGCCGTATTTTCTCTCTAACATAGCCGTCTTCCGTCTTTGAAATGCGCACCCGGACGACTCAGGGCTGGCGTGTTTACCGACATCAAAAAGAGAACAACAACAAACAAAAAAACCGCTACTCTTTTTTTTGTTGCTCCCGTTTTTTTTTTTTGTTTTTTTTTTTTTGGCTTGCCTTCACAAAGACAGGTTTGTTACACATCCACAGCCTCAACCTGTTCCCACGCTGCTAATGTGCAGTCCCGTGCATGGAAGGCGCTTCAGGAACATAAAGTGTATCGTCGTAAATATTCAGGCCTTGAAAGTAAAAGACGAGGACGAATGTTGGCTGAGTCACGGGCACGGTCAGGCCGGGCAGCGTTTTGAAAGAGTCTTTACGAGCAGGGTTGTTTTCGGCCAACGTCACGTTTTTTAGTGCGGCAATAAAGTTTATTTTGTATTTTTATGCTGTAGAGCGAACGTCGACCTTTGACCTTTTACGTGTGACTCCTCTGAAGGCAGCGTCTTGGGCTCCGAGCGTTGGAGAACACCTGATGCCCTCCCAGGGTCATTTTACAGAAACTGTGGGGAATTTGTGTGGAGAAAACGGAAGGGGGTGAATGGAGGGGGGAGCGGTGATGTCATCCTTCATCGTGTATGTCGAAGGGTTGGAGCCCCCCCCCCCCCCCCCCACCCCCACCCCCCCCGGGGCCTCGCTGGCAGGAAGCCGCTCGGCGATGATGATGGAGGCGCGCGTTGACGAAGGTCATTTGGCGGGGTCGTTTGAGGACGGCGGAAATGGCGGGAGCGGAGGCAGCCGCCAGGTGCCCGGCGGCCCAGCAGGCAGTGGGAAGCACGGCGGGGGAACGAGGACACGCCCATTTATCACGTTAATGAGTTACGCAATCTATCAACCGCCCGCTCCCGCTTGGCCAAAGAGAAGGCAGGGGGAGAGAAACAGGAAGTGTGTGTGTGTGTGTGTGTGTGTGTGTGTGTGAATTTGAAAAAGACAATTTGTGTGAATGAGAGTGTGTTTGTGTGTGTGAATTTGAAAAAGACAGTTTGTGTGAATATGAGTGTGTGTGTGTGTGTGTGTGTGTGTGTGAATTTGAAAAAGACAGTTTGTGTGAATATGAGTGTGTGTGTGCGTGTGTGTGTGAATTTGAAAAAGACAGTTTGTGTGAATATGAGTGTGTGTGTGTGTGTGTGTGAATTTGAAAAAGAGAAAAAGACAGTTTGTGTGAATATGAGTGTGTGTGTGTGTGTGTGAATTTGAAAAAGAGAAAAAGACAGTTTGTGTGAATATGAGTGTTGGTGTGTGTGTGTGTGTGTGTGTGTGAATTTGAAAAAGAGAAAAAGACAGTTTGTGTGAATATGAGTGTTTGTGTGTGTGTGTGTGTGTGAGGGAGAGAGATAGAGAGAGAAAAATTCTTTTTGTATGGGTGTGTGTTTTTTGTGTGTGAGTGTGTGTGAGTATGTCAGAGAGAGAGAGAGAGAGAGAATTTGTGTGTGTGTGTGTGTGTGTGTGAGTTTGATTATGTAATTGCTAAAAAGTAGCTGAAAGCAGCACTACCCTAATGTGACTGTGAACAACTGAGCATAATTGCACTGCAGGCCAACAGACACACGACTCTCTGCAAACATGTGCGTGTACTTCAACACATTACAGACACACACACACACACACACACACACACACACACACACACACACGCACACACACACACACACATCAAGCTTTCAGCAGTTTTTTGCGTCCTCCATTTTGTTCTTCGAAAGGCTGGGCTGGCAGTACACATTTAAAGCCTTCATTAGCAGGAGTGCACTAACATTCGTCTCACTGGGGGGGGGGACAACAGCTCATTTAGAAGCGCGCTCATTTCTCACGGAACGCAGAGGAGTCGCTTTCCGCAAACAGAACAGCAGCTGCCAGGAGAGCGGCTCCATCGCTTCAGAATACCGGGCAGGCGGCCGGCGGATGCAGAGGCTGCCATTTTATTTTATTTTTTTCAATCTCGGCCTGAATCGGGAAATGAAATGAGCTCAAATCCGCGCGGCCAGGACCGGCACGGGCGGCGCGCGTTTCACCAAACCACATTACGTAGGCCGACATCTGATAAACGGGTGAAAAAAGAGTTTTTTAACCGGGTGAAATTCACGTGAAATCCGTGAAGGGCGGGCGGATTCCGAATGTCTAGCAGGGGTGTAGCACAAAATTCTGGGCCCTAATGCATAAGCAGTCTCTGTGGGCCCCCTTCCTCTCTTGATCCACGTCTCTCACGCATCGTTCCAGGCTTTTCGAGGGCCCTCCCCCCCCATTCGGGCCCTGGGTAGTCAGTCCCACTTTTCCCCCCACTACGACGCCCCTGTGTCCAGTTTAAGCTGGCTAACTCCAGACGAACCCCTTTTTTTTTCTTTTTTTTTGTGAAAAACCTGCAGAGCAATTAAATGGCGCTCAAGTATCAGAGGCGCGATCTGCCGGGGAGCCTGACTACATTTACTTAACTCAGATCACCGCGACTTTTACAGCCATCGAAACGGACACGGAATCAAATTAGCGAGATAGCGAGCGTCCATTTTTAACGTCTGCTTGATTCAGCGCGAGAAGAGGCCCTGCCCTGTACCCCCCGTCCACCCGTCCACCCCTCTCAACCCTGCCCAACAAGTGAATTAAAACGAGGGGCGGTTTCCAATCAAAGAGACGGGGGAATGAGTAAGTGCAGGTGCAGCGCTAGACTTCAGATCCGGTCCAGAGGAAAGGGAGCGCTACTGGCTACACGGCTACCTGGGACAGTGGCTCAAAATGGAGGGAGAATTAGCAGGAGAAACAGGCCTATGTGCATAAAACACTGATCTAGGGTCAGTTTGATCCATTTTATTTTTTTATTATTATTATTTTTTTAACCTTTATTTAACCAGGAAAAACCCTGTTGAGATTGAAGTCTCTTTTGCAAGGAGGACCTGACATAAAACACAGTTACTCGACAAGACAGTTGACAAAAAAGTTGTAAACATCAAATGGGGGAATGAGACAGTTTAAATGGTCATTAAAAAGCAGAACAGAGGTTAAAAAGAAGGTGATTACTTCGGTCAGAGTCATGCATTACATGTTTAAATTAAGCAGCTGAAATTAATTTGTCATGTTTAAGATTGAAGATTGAAGGATGTGGAGAGGGGAAGCACTATTTCAAGACACTTGCACAAATATAGGCTTTCGATTTAAGATCAGTTCGGCATTAAGCAGGCAAGGGGATATTGACCTGTATTTTTCTTTTATTTTTTAAACCAGCACACTGGGATCAGTTTGTCCTTTTAGCTCATAGTAGATAAGGTTAGAATATGAACTGGGTACGCTTGGTCCCAGATCAGCAGTTGTAACTCTTTAGATTTAAGATCAGTTTGGCATTAAGCAGGCAAGGAGATGCTGGCGTGTATTTTTAAACAATCAGCTCACTGGGATCAGTTTGTCCTTTTAGCTCGTAGTAGACAAGGTTAGGATATGGACTGGGTACGCTTGGTTCCAGATCAGCAGTTGTAACTCTTAAATACAGGTGCTGACCCCAAATTCACAAGTGACTTACGTGGGGGGACAAGAGCTGTCGGTGCCCAACGCGCTCCGATCCAAGTCCACGTCAGCCAGGTCGTAAAAAAAGTTAAAAACGAGGCACTTCCCACCATTGTAAACGAAACATATCCCAACTCCGCCTACTTATTCTTTTTTCTTTTTGCAGTTTTATGACCTTGGTTAAATGTAAAGGTTTTTATACTCACAAAGCAGAGCTGCCTGTCGGTTGTCAGTGAGTGTGTGTGTGAGTGGGGTGGGCACAGCGGGATTCTGGGTGAATTTTGGGTCAGGAGATTAGTGAAAGTAAATAGAGCTCATTCTCTGAGGGCATGCCGTTCTCCCTCAATCGTTTTTTCTTTCTTTTCTTTTCTTTTCTTTTCTTTTCTTTTTCTGAAGGCTTGCTGATGCCTTAACTGTTCCAAGTCAGGCAGGGATGTTTTTAAGTGGGTCAAGCACCAGCTTACTTTTTTTTCCTTTTTTTTTTACATTCAATCCATTTATACAGCCGGATATTTACTGAAGCAATTCAGGTTAAGTACCTCAGCTGGGAACGAAACTTTACATAACAAGCCCAATTGTCCGCGTCCCGATTGGTCAGACCAAGAGTCAAGAGTGCGGTCGGATTGGTCAAACAAAGAGCCAAGAGTGTTATGCTGTAGCACAGTGGAAGAATCGGCTTAACATTTTAAGCCAATTTCTTGGCGCTTGTTGTCACTTTTTATTCATTTGGTGGCTGCAAAGACGAAAAAGTGACAAACAAAAATGTATGTTGAGCAAAGTACCACAACTCATATTATTATTATTATTATTATTATTATTATTATTATTATTATTATTATTATTATTATTATTATTGTTGTTGTTGTTGTTGTTGTTGTTGTTGTTGTTGTTGTTGTTCTTATTATTGTTATTATTATTATTATTATTGTTGTTGTTGTTGTTGTTGTTGTTGTTGTTGTTATTATTATTATTATTATTGTTGTTGTTGTTGTTGTTGTTGTTGTTGTTGTTATTATTATTATTATTATTAATAATAATATTTGCATAGAAGGCACTAGGGGAGGGCAGAGACGGCAGTGTATCTGTTTCTGTTCAGCTGACAAAATAATCTGAGTTTGTTATCTGTAACCCAGTGGTGATGTGGGGGGGGGGTGGGGGGGGTGGGGGGGGGGTCCAGGAAAGCTGGGGGGGGAGGGGGGGGGTATCTGTTTGTTTAGCACTGCTATTTAATGATTGCATCTCTGAACGTGGCAAAGTAATGTTCGCTTCATTCCGTTTAAATGCTCACTTTTTAATCTCGTCTTCCAAAAATATCTTCAAAATATCATTTGTACGCTTTCAGAGGAAAATAACAACCGCATTATCTTCGGATTTTTCGAATGCGTTTGGGATCAGACGGGAGCCGCTACGACGGACCAAAAAAAAGCACTGATCCAAAAATAAATAAAACCGAGCCACAAAAGAGGTAATACAAGCATAGTGCAGATTTTCAAACAAAATTAATGTAGAACCAGTAAGAAATTAACAGCTTCAGGGACCAATCGCACTTAATTCTTAGCATATCTGTGGTGCAGCTGGCTCAGAATGAGGCTGTGCGGTAATTCAGCGATCTAAGCGCTGGTTTAGATTTATGAGAGTTTGATTTATTGTCCGCTGAGCTCCTCTCCTCTCCACCAGCCAGCGGAGGACTCTGCCATTACGGTACCCCCCGAAGTTGTTACCCCGGTGCCTCACTCACCATCGGGATGTCTAAATTAGCCGGCGCACATGCCCCTAACGGGGGTGGGGCTGGGGGGGGGGGGGGGGAAGATGTGCACTCTCCAGAGGGTAAGAGTAGTGAGCGAGCAGAGGAGCTGATAAATGATCTTCATTAAAAACAACCGTTTCTCGTCCGTGGGTCACTGCATCATTTCAGCAGGGAGATAAAGTGTATGAAACAAACCTGCGTAAAAACACACAAACTCATGCAATAGCTTTGGATCAAGTGTATGAAACCGACAGGCATAAAACACACAAACTCACACATTGGCTCGTGATAAAGTATGTGAAACGAACATGCACTAAAACACAGACTCGCACAATCGATGGTGATAAAGTGTATGAAACAAACAGGCATAAAACACACAAACTCACTCATTACCTAATGATAAAAGGTTCAAAACAAACAGGTGCAAAACACAAAAACTCACACATTAGCTAGTGATAAAGTGTACGAATCTAACAGGCACTAAAACTCACAAGCTCACGTTAGCTGGTAATGGAACACAGGCTCACACAGCCTAATGACATGAAACCCAGCCATCTGTGTGACAGAGAGAGAGAGAGAGAGAGAGAGAGAGAGAGAGAGAGAGAGAGAAAGGGAGAGAGAGAGAGAGAGAGAGAGAGAGAGAGAGAGAGAGAGAATGATATGAAAGACAGTAAAAAGATACAGAGGAGAAACGAGGTGGGAGAACAAAGTTAACAGAATAGTTAGTGAAGAAAGGAAGAGAAAGGAGGGATAGAGAGAACAGAGAGAGACAGAGAGAGAGAGAAAGGATATATATATATAGAGAGCAGAAAGAGAAAGGAGAAAGAGAGAGCGAGCAGACAGAGACAGAGAGAGAGAGAGAAGGAGAAAGGAGAGATAGAGAGCAGAGGGAGAAAGGAGAGATAGAGAGCAGAGAGAGAATGGAGAAAGAGAGAGGGAGCAGACAGAGACAGAGAGAGAGAGAGAAGGAGAAAGGAGAGATAGAAAGCAGAGGGAGAAATGAGCGATAGAGAGCAGAGAGAGGTAAGGAAAGTATCTAATGAGACATGATGAAAGCTGGGGGGATGAGTGCTGCGGTGGCAGTGAGATTAATCTCCCCTCTCTGCCCGGCCTCTCCGTGCCCTTTAAGATCAGACCTCCGCCCCCCGTCCGTTCAGCTCCCAGTAACCGCCCCTCTGATTGGCCCTTTCAATCACCCCCCCGTCCCGAGAGGCCTCGCCTCCGGAACTTTCAAAAATAAACAATTTCAAAGCGGGACAACGAGAGGGTCCCGTAGGCTCGGGATTGGTCGTAACGTGCCCTCGTAGCCACACTGTGATTGGCTGTTCGCTCTCACGCCTCCCCGCCCCCCCGCCCCCTCGCCCTCTCTCACTGCCCACCTGCAGGGCTCCTGGTGATGTAATCAAAGCCTCATTACAGGTGCAGTGTTAAAGTAATGTGGGACGCTAGCACAAGCACTGTCACTGCAGATCAGACAAACACACACACACACACACACATACACACATAATACACGTACACACATGTAATATACATGCACACACACACACACACACACACACACACACACACACAATACATGCACACACAATACACGCACACACACGTAATATACACGCGCGCACACACACACATAATACACAGACACACACGTAATTTACATGCACACACACAATACACACACACACGTAATTTACATGCACACACACACACACACACACACAATATACGCACATACACATAATATACACGTGTACACACATAATACACATGCACACACACACTTGCACACACCCACACATACACACACACACTTACACACACAAAGTTAACTAAATTGTTATGCGGAATGGGAACTCACAATCTGCTAAATAATTGAAAAGAACATACAATCAGAGTGAACATATTCTGACCCTTTTTTTCCTCCTTGCTGACTTTTATGAAGGACCACTTTTCCGGGGGAAAACAAATCAATAGCACTCGACAAAGTATTTTTTTTTTGTAAGGTTCTTTCAGAGCAGTTAGAAATATCAAAGGAGAGTGGCCAAATGTATATATATATATATACTGTAAGTGTTTATGAATTATGACTAGTTTGGTGTATGCGTGGATCTGACTGGATGAAGGACAATGTGTTCCCTGAACAGATGGCTTGGTTGGGTCTCCATGGAGATGACGGGGATGAAGTAACCAGGGGTGACAGTGGGTGTTCTTGGCTTCCAGGGGCGTGCAGATTGTGAGGGAGGGGGCGCGTGGAGTCAACAATCCCCCCACCCCCACCCCACCCAGCTTCCCATCAGCATGTTAAAAATGTTCAATTTTCAGCACCAGAGTGCACCAGACATTGATTGACAGGAGCATTTGGTGGTCGCCCTCGCCGATTATGATTGGAAATTCTGTGTGATGTCACTGTCGGGTGATGCCACATGGTGCTCATGGGAAATGGAGTCTTATTGCCTCACTCGCAGCTACACTCTACTGTAGGTCTAGGTGCACTGCGGTCCAAGAGATTGGGGTCGTAAGATGTTGTGTGATTTTTTTAAATCACTATGGCTACAGTAGGCCTGACTCCAGAGCCATTCCAGTATTTTTTTGTTGTTGTTGTTGTAAAGAAACTGTCACTCAAGCCTATTCAATGTTTTGATTGGTGCACACATCCAATGTACAGTTGTTCAGAAGTTGTCCAACGTACAACTTCTGCTAAAGTGGAAAGTTTTTGGAAAGACTGCAGTTTCAGGCCATCAGGTGTTTAAGCATTGGGTACATAAAAAATTAAAATTAATATCTTAATCTATTTTTTCAACGACAGTAAATGCTGAGAAGAGAATCTTGTCATCGTACACCACTTTCCAAACTGTTCCCAAGCCATGGCAGGTTTTTAATTACACACACTGCTCAGCGGGCCAACTGTCAGGAAGACAGACCATCTAAGCTTTCTTTCAAAAGGTCTCAGAGTCCATCTTAGAGGACAGGTGGCACCATTTAAAGGCAAGCATATAGATCACAGGATAAAGCAGCTAACTGTGACTGTTAGGAATGAAGTATGGCTCCTTTCTCCAGACGATATAGTAGGAAACTGGCTGCGCCTTTGCCATGTGGCCAAAGCACAAAATCGTCATTAGCTTGTTAGCTCGCTAGGTTGTCGACGATGGCAGGCTATCAGTCAAGATTCTCTGGAATGAAGCTGATAAGCAACGTTTAGCGATGGCATGAGCAACGGCCTGTTATTTGTTTCCTGTTTCCTCCGCGTTGCTGCTTTTCCTCAAAATTCAGTGGACAGATACACAAACACAGCACTCTTGTGTGGCACTGAATCGAAACATCTTATGGTGGAGCGTAGCTAACCGTTAGCACAGGCAGCAGAAACAGCAAATCATCCATCACACGCTTAAACAGGCGTTTCCGATAATGTGACTTCAGATATTGTTGATGTGTGTTCACATCCCGTGGGGGGGGGTGTGGGGAGGGGGGGGGGGGGTGTAGGCCTCACGCAGCACACTCAGGCAGTACAGGACACACACACACACACAATGTCTTCGTTATTCTCCTCATAGGAAAAACCATCACGGAAAAGCAAAGACACTTGGGCTAGCGTCCGGCACCTTACAGTGAACATGCGGGCGCTTTTAGCTGATTTTTCACATGAGTAACAGTGTCCAGACCACAGCTAGCAACATTAGCACACCAGTGAGTGCGTCTGCAACATTGCTAAAGCACTAGTGCAGGCTAACTACTGTATGCTAACAAAAAGCCGTAATAGAAACGCATAAATAAATAAATAGATACAGATTATGTCCATAAGAACCGCAAGATCGGTCTGAGCCCCTGCTGAAGTTTAGTGTACCTCAAGCAGAGCTGGGTGTCGGTGTAAAAGCTGTATGTGGTCACAGGGCCACAACCATCCATGGGTCAGAGGGTCACACTGTTGAGGTTTGAAATACATTTTTTTTGAAAGACATTGCGCAGTATTCACAGGGTGAATGTTTTTTGATGCTGCTATTCTTCTTGCTTCGGTTCCTCGGCCCTAGCGACTGGCTCTCGCCGTAAGCGTGTACAAACACGAGGACACAGCCCTGTTTCCTCTGTTCACCCCACCGCTGAATCACGCAGGCGTGTCAGGGACCGAAAGCCACATGAATATTTATTTCAAACCTGCAAGCAGTCTAGTGCAGTCTTTAACTGTGCTTGT
>CM077284.1:81401134-81418634 GCA_039654925.1 Anguilla pacifica | reverse complement strand
GGCTCAGTCACGCAACCCCCTCCCGCCCCCTTATACCCCCCCCCCCACCAATCCCCCTCCCCCACAGTTCTCTGCTGAGTATCTCTTAAATCAGTGCTGCTGTTATGCAGATGGTCGGGTCGGCAGTTTACTGATGACAAAGCCACGCATTTAAAGAGCTCTCCATCAATCAGTGCATACGGGGGTGGGATGGATGGGGGGGGGGGGGGTGGGTGTGTGTGGGGGGGGGGGGGGGGTGGTTACAGAGAGTGGGTGATGGAAACTCTTTCCCTCCTCACAGTGAAAGACACAAACGGTGAGACTACCGACGGATAGCCACCATCGACCGCCCTCCTGCTCACACCCACCCGCTACTGTTTATCCCACGCAGATGACGGACTCTTCATCTTCCTCAGTCTTCATCATCCTCAGGCTCACTCACCGCTGGAGGTGAATAATCTGGCACAAATGTGCCAACAGTGTGGGTGGACTGGCACAGGCACAGACCGTCTGTGGTTTAGACAGTGAAACTGACACAGGCACAGACAGTCTGTGGTTTAGACAGTGAAACTGACACAGGCACAGACCGTCTGTGGTTTATACAGTGAAACTGAAACAGGCACAGACCGTCTGTGGTTTATTCTGTGGAGCTGGAACAGGCACAGATAGTCTGTGGTTTATAGTGTGAAACTGACAGCCACAGACAGGGTGTGGTTTATACTGTGAAACTGACAGCCACAGACAGTCTGTGGTTTATACAGTGAAACTGAAACAGGCTCAGACAGCCTGTGGTTTATACTGTGAAACTAACAGGCACAGACAGTGTGTGGTTTATACTGTGAAACTGACAGCCACAGACAGTCTGTGGTTTGTACTGTGAAACTGTTGGGGCACTGACACAGGCACAGACAAAAAAAAGAAAAAACATTTTGAAACTTCCATCTTTATAGCTACACGGGCAGAATACTACATTCACACACACACACAAACACACAAACATAAACACACACCCCCCACACACACACACATTTTTTTGGGCTTTTTTTATTCCATAAAACAGATTGGCAAATTAATTATTTGGTGTTTAGTCTATTAAAAACCTTTAATGACATCCTGTTCCGTAATTGATCCAATTAGCAGGCTCAGCCAATCGCGTTGCCAAGATGTGCAATCAGCCAATCAATAAACGGGGATTTATAGCAGCTCTGAAACTCTGCAGGAACGCAGTCAAATGCGGACAGCTTTGCCAAGGTGGTAACAACTATCATTTTAAATAGATGAACTGTCAAATTGATAACTTCCTGATACTTTCCGCAGTGCTCTCAAAGCTCTCTCTCCCTCTCTTGCGGTAATGTTTCACGTTAATGTCAACGACGGGTGCATTTGGAAACCTGATAAAAGACTCTGAAGAACAATCCTGGCCAAGTAGTATTTCCTGGTTAGCATTGATCCAATAAGGTTTTTTGAAAAATGAGAGCGTATCACCGAAAGATGAAGTGCTGATGACTGCAATAAGTAAGAGGAACTGCAGGGGGGGACGGGGGACGGGGACAGGGGACGGGGGACAGGGACGGGGGCGGGTGGGGACGGGGATTTCTCCCTGGGCCGCGTATTTGGCCAACAGACAGCCCCCCCCGTGCTCATTGCTCATTTCCTGTGAATGGAAATTTGTTTTCTCAATTGCACACACAGGAAGGGGGATGTAGCTCAGTGGTAGAGCGCATGCTTTGCATGTATGAGGTCCAGGGTTCGATCCCCTGCATCTCCAGTGCTGCTTTTCTCTAATGCAGTGGAACAGCTTCTCGGTAAAAATTAGGAGCATCATAAGGGAACATTTACCTTCAGCTCTTCTCTGATAGCGCAGCTACTACAGTATCCGTTCTGATGAAGACCTTACTGATACGTTCATATCATAAGCGACGCTACAATCAAAGAACAAAAACTGCAAATATCTCCCACGCTTTATGTGCAAAACTCAGTGTCCAAATTTGATAATTTAACTGCTTTAATCCTTCTGGATAGATTTCTGTTAGAATTTTTTTTTTAATTCATAAAGGATCTTTTTTTTGCTTGTGAACCAATCTATACCCACTGTACCAATATATACTGAATTCATTAACCAATTCATTTTAAAATGAGCGGGACCTACAACAAAACAGGTGATAACGATGTACTGCTTTGACCATTTGTTCATTGCTGCTTGTGGGTGTTTATGTATATATTTTTTCACTGCCTGTGAAAGGACTGCGGGGGATGTAGCTCAGTGGTAGAGCGCATGCTTCGCATGTATGAGGTCCTGGGTTCAATCCCCAGCATCTCCAACAGCTTTAATTTTGCCCCTCTCCCATGATAGGGATGTCATTCAGCCGTAAGGCTTCATGCTTTACCTCTATCACCGCCTCTACTGTCTGGAAATCCATAAAATAATCACTTTACTTTAAGGCAGGAGTGTCTGTCCAGTCTTATCTGAAAGGGGCTGGTGTGGGTGCAGTGCAAACACTTGTTTCTACTTACCAATTAGTTGAATCAGGTGGTGTAGTGCTGGGCAGACAGACAGGCAGGCAGGCAGGCAGACACACAGACAGACAGACAAGCAGGCAGGCAGACAGACAGACAGACAGACAGACAGGCAGGCAGGCAGGCAGACAGACAGACAGACAGACAGGCAGGCAGGCATGAAGGCAGGCAGGCAGACAGACAGACAGACAGGCAGGGCGACACAGGCAGGCAGGCAGACAAGCAGACAGGCAGGCAGACAAGCAGACAGGCAGGCAGACAAGCAGACAGGCAGGCAGACAGGCAGGCAGGCAGGCAGGCAGGCAGGGTGACAGACAGAGAGGCATGCAGGCAGGCAGGGTGACAGACAGAGAGGCATGCAGGCAGGCAGGGTGACAGACAGACAAGCAGGCAGGCAGACAGACAGACAGACAGACAGGCAGGCAGGCAGGCAGACAGACAGACAGACAGACAGGCAGGCAGGCATGAAGGCAGGCAGGCAGACAGACAGACAGACAGGCAGGGCGACACAGGCAGGCAGGCAGACAAGCAGACAGGCAGGCAGACAAGCAGACAGGCAGGCAGACAGGCAGGCAGGCAGGCAGGCAGGGTGACAGACAGAGAGGCATGCAGGCAGGCAGGGTGACAGACAGAGAGGCATGCAGGCAGGCAGGGTGACAGACAGACAGGCAGGCAGGCAGGCAGGCAGGGTGACAGGCAGGCAGGCAGGCAGGCAGGGTGACAGGCAGGCAGGCAGGGTGACAGGCAAACAGAGAGAAGAAGAGAAGAGACAGATTTCAGCACTGCACTGCAGTAAACTTGTGAAGGAAAGCAATGCAGTTCAGAGTGCGTGAGAGCAAGCTGTGAGTGTGGGCATGTGCAGTTGTGCATTTGTGAAGTGCTTATTAAAGGGAATGACTGTCATTTCTATAACCACTATCTGCCCAACTGAGCACTCAATCTCCCACACTCACTATGGGTATGTGTTCCAACCGCTTTTTTACCCTTTCTTTGTCTCCTTTCCTAGTACGGAAGGCCAAATGGGTCAAAAAACACGTGAAATTGACATCTGGAATCACACATTGTCAGTGCCAGTTCATTCCATTAACTCATTTTTTGACTCGTTTGGCCTTCCGTGAGGTAAAAAATAAAAAATAAAAAAGCTGTTGGAATGTACCCTATTTCTATGAGTGTAAGGACTCAATCTCCCATAACCACCACTATCTGGGAACTCAATATCCCATTAACCACTGCCCAACTCAATCTGCCAACTTCGAAAATTTAATGGCTCTGTTCCAAGCTGTATACGTGCGTTCTGTGTTGTAAGAACATGCTTGCAGGTACATTTACAAGACTACACTTATTGAGTGTAAGAACACACTGGAAAAGCTGTTCAATTTGAAACGTACTTGTGCTTTGACGTCGCCACTACTGACCCCTTACCTTAGCAAAAAACACATCAGCACTCCAAACAATTCGTAAATAAAACATACTTACACAAAATCCTCCTGCCTTCTGTTGTCCATTTTCTTGGCTGAGTAAAAAAATTCTTTGTTACACCTCTGCCGTACACTATGCGCTCTAGAAAGAGCACAAGCATACAGTTTGGAACGCAGCCGATGTCCCAGAAAACACTTGCAACCATGATGAATACACGCTGTATCAAAAGAAAAGTGGTGAAGAAGATGAACTGAATGACCTGTCATTATTTATCACGTCCAACTGGGGTGTGCGACAGTCTGGTTTATGATTGTCGCCCCTCCAAATCTCATTCCACACCCTCCTGTGCACCCCAACACAGCTGGCTGCTGATTGCTGTTTTTATAACTGGCACACTGGGGAGCGTGTTTTCACACGTGTGGGGTCGTTCCAGGATGAAGCTGTTCTCACGGTTTTGTGAGGTGATCGATATTCCGTGGGGTCCATTCTTCTCGACTGTGGCAACATTTCTGTAAAAATCAGGCTGTAAAACACAAAATATCATCAAATCAAAATGCAAATGTGTCTGTCAGAGTTAACACTGTGTGATTATAAGATGCTGAGTGAATACGTGCTCCCTTCCTCCCACGATGTCTTTACTTTGTGCGAGTGGCAGTCAGATTTATTTAATATTTAATAATAACTGAACATAATGCTGATGTCACAATCACTACTGGTGATTGACCACAATGGCGTTCCAGAACACTGACTTGGAATTTTGAAAAAATAAAAAACATTCCAAAAAACCTAAGGGTGGTCTAAGGGTGGTCTTCCAAGGGTGGTCTGTTAGCAAGGGCTATTACATGCTTTTATGGGAGAAAGAGCATCTTAAAATATACCACATGCAACACAGATTTTATGACATAACTAGATTGTCGTTTCCTGATGTTCTCTCATCCATTCCTTTATCTAAACTGCAGATTTCCGGTTAGAGACAGGAGGTTCCCGTTAATCTGAACGTCCACTGAAACAGTGCTGCACTCGGTCAGCTAAGATTAATTATCGCAATCAGTGAATTCACCCTGTTTGTAAAATTGGAACGCTTTCCACGTCAACGGAACAAGAGACGGAACTTCCCCGTGCCGATCGGATCGAGCTGACCGTCTGGTCGCAATTGAAATTCGCCGAGCGTCTCCGCGCACGACGAGCTCGTACGAAGATGAATAATACAGACGCGGAAATCCGCCGCGCAGAAATAAAACAAAAAAAAAAAAAAAAAGCAGGAAGCTGTAACAAACAGACGGCCGGGCCTCCGGCGCGGTCCTGCGGGGGAAATATTAATGCAAGTCTGCGGTTAAAGAGCAGTGGCGTTCATCACGAAGGGCCTCTGCGATGAAGCGCCAGCAGCAAAAGAGATGATGAAAGACGTATAAAATCGATTATTTAAAAAAAAATTGAAATGCGGGCGCAAGGTCGAATCCGAGCTTCCGTCTGGAAAAAAAAAGAAAAAGGCAGCGAGGTTGGGCAGAGAAATGAGTTATCCGCACATAATGCGCACGTTGGGTATGTGCGCGGCGCAGACCCGCTTTAATCTCGGATGAAAGCGCCTGCCTTCAGCGGAGTCCGCGGAAGGGATGGAAGAACGGAGGGCATCTCCTCTGTTATGTAGCGAGCCTCTCCTTCCGCCTGCCCGCCTCGGAACTTTTGCAACAAAAAAAAAAACGACCTTTGACCTCGACCTGGTCTCTGAAGACGCCGCCGGCGGAGTTCTGAGGCCTTGAGAGTTCTGAGGCCTTGGGAGTCGGCTTCGGCTGTTCTTTTTTTTTCGTTTTTTTGTTTTTTGTTTTTTGTTTCCCGCGTCTTCGCTCGATGAGGGAAAAAAACAGCTGGGAGGATCGCCGCTCCTCCGGCACGGCGCGTAGGAAGCGCTCGGATTCCGGTGTGCGGGAAAAAAAAAAAGCGCGAGAACAAACTCCCCCTTTCTGTCTGTCGGCCTGGTTTGAAGCGGGAGCCTCTGATGTGCGATGAATCCGCTTTTTTTTGCCAAAAAGTCTTCTGTATTTCCCGAGAATATTTTACAGGGGGGTTCCGACACACCAACACGCTGAGCTGGATAGGAGATAGGCCAAAAGTATGTGGACACCTGAGATCCAACATCTCATCCAGAATTGTGGGAATTAATTTGGAGTTGGTCTACCCTTTTGCTGCCATAGCAACCTCCACTCTTTATGGGAAGGCTTTATACTAGTGCTGGAGCATTGCTGCAGGGATTTGCTTCCGTTCAGCCTGAAGAGCATTAGTGAGGTCGGGCACTGATTGGGTGATTAGGCCTGGCTCGCAGTTGGCTTAGCAATTGATCCCAAATGCCTCGGACGGGGCTGAGGTCAGGCTCTGCGTTCACGAAACTCGCTCACGTGGGGCGCGCTTCTGGCCTCTGCGGCTCGCTCGGAGTCCTCCGAACTCCCCGACAGGGGTCCCGAGGGCCGGGGAGGTTCGAGCGGAGGCGGGTCGACGACTCGGCTCTCGAAAACGACCCCTCTCCGTTATTAGCGACGGCTCGGCGCGGAGACGCTAGCGAGCGGCGGCGGCGGCGTTTCTCAGACGCGGCGGTGCGGATCACCGCGGTGACGCGCGCGGGCGTGTCGGAAGCTCAGAGACGCGCGCCTGTCGCTGCGGCGCAGTTTGCGGCTGAGCGTGCGGATTGGTTCAGCAAAGAGCCACACGCTGGACTCAGAGACCGGTGTATTAATGAGGACATTTCTACTGGAGCAGCTAAGGAACACACACACACACACACACCTATGCCCATACACACACACACACACACACACACGCGCACACACATACATAAACACACATGCACATACATACACGCAAATACAACACAAACACACAGAACATACAGACAGGCATGTACGCAGAAACAGACACATACACACTCAAGCCCAAAAACATCACAAACTTCACACAGAGATGCACACACACGCACATACAGGAACACACACATACAACACACACACACAGACACACGCACACACACACACACACACACACACGTCCAACTTTATTTTGCAGTGTGTAGTTCGTATTCTCGTTTTCTACATGCTTTGCTGGCTCCCAGCCCCTCCAGCACTGCTTTTACAGTAAACAGCTTATTGACGCAACAACATTTTTCTCAGCTTGCAAACGGCAATTTCACTTAACAGTTCTCTCCACCGAAAAAAAGCACAGCTTTAAAAAAGTCGCTTTTATGGTTTCAAGAAGCCCTCCACAATTTTTTTTTGTACAGAATCTGATATTTTGGAAGATGCATTGATGAATTGCATTTGGCTTTTTGCTAATGCACTTCATTTCGTTCAGAAACACCTGTCTCCTGCAGCTTCCTGTGCTCCCAGCTGAGGTCCTTAACGGAACAGCAGTTTTGGAACGCCATTCAGTGACCCTCTCCATTAGCCAAACTGGGCAATTCATTGGCTCTCCAAACAACGTTTTTCCCACCAGAGTAGACTTCCTGTCGAAGACGCTCCGTGCTGTAGATTTCCCACAGTCCATTTCCCTTTATCAGAGGAGGAGGAGGAGGAGGAGGAGGAGGAGGAGAAGAAGAAGAAGAAGAAGAAGAAGAAGAAGAAGAAGAAGAAGAATGGGGTGTCTCGCGGCATAGCCTGTAGAGCACTATCCACATGCAGATTGCGAGTCGCGACATCGGCGGTTTGAATCCAACCGCGTGACTTTTTTGCACGTCTCTCCCTCTCTTCCCTGCTCTTCCTGTCTCTCTCCACTGTCCTATCCAATAAAGCTGAAAAGCCCATATATATATATATTTAAATAATAATAATCCATCCAGGAGTACTGTGGATGTGACCTGGGGCCTGTATCTCAAAGCAGTGTTACTGACTTGGCGGAATAACTTCAGTGAGGAAAACCCGGAACCTTCTCAAACCTGGAACGTGGACTGAGGTGGAAAAGAGCCGTCCCGGGTTTTACTGCGGGCAGCTAATGATGATGCAGGCCTGCTCTTCCTCGGGAGAGGAAGTCGGGCCGACGGCACGCGGGTTAGCCGATAGCCGAGCGGTAGCGGGCTACGCTAAAACGAATGGGAGTCAATGGGAGAGCGTGTAACAAACCAACACCGTGGGCGAATCTGAGGCCTAAGGGCAGCTGCGGGCACAAAAGCCCACCCCCCTTTCCTCAAACAGCAGGGCTCATCCCCCGAACAGCCCTCGGCCAATCGGCTTTGTTTCAGAGCTCCCCGGAGTTCCACGGATTCGGTTCTGCACTGCCCCCAGGGCCCCCGCCCCCTGTCCTTCGGAGGCCATGGTTGGCATTGCGAGTGTGCGAGTCCAGAGGGGTTGTTGGGCCGGGGGGGGTGGGGGCGGGGGGGCATATGGCTGGGAAGGGGGCAGTAGGGGTGCAGTGATGCTAATGGATGCTGACACTGGGCAACGGGGGGATGGGGCAGGGTGGCATTCGGGTGACCGGGCCTTGAGCCAGAGTGGCCTGCACACACACACACACACATACTCATACACCCACAGAGATACATATACACCATACGCACACTCAGACACGCACAGAGAAATACACACACACGCAGACAAAAAATACGCACACACACATACACACACACACACACACAGGTACACACTCTCTCACACTCACGCACACTCTTCGATCGCCCACTCAAAACGGCGCTTCTCTGTGCTTAACGTTAGCCCCCTAATCCTAATTCTGAGCAGCGTAATCCATCCAAAATCACGTTAAAAAAAAAAACAACTCAGCCATATCAATGATAAAGTCATTTCTTCCATTTAATTGCAAAATGCCTGAGTTTTCACTTTTTTTTTGCCTTTTAAATTCATTGGTTTCAGGAAACATTAAACAAAAACAACAAGCAAAGCATTATCCTTCTGTTACAACTCACCCCCCCTCTCCTGCACCCACCCCCTGGCCTGAAACAGGAACTCAGCCCCTGTCCTCGTGCCGAACAGCCATGCCGTTTTTTTTTTCTTTTTTTTTGGCGAGGTCAGCTTACCTGTGCACACACCGAGGACTGAAGGCGGACCGGCTCCATCTCAGGGGGACTGAAAAAACGGACCCTTTCAGCGGAAAAGGCAAACCGGAAAATGGATTAACGAGTATATCTCTCCCTGCCCCCAATCAATTCTGCTGCCTTTTTTTGCCTGTTTAAGGGGATTTTGTCGGTGGAGAATGGAGCGCGGGGAATTACAGCCTCTATTCTGCCATGTAGTTTCACATTCATAACCAGGCCCCATTTACACACTGAACAGCCAGTATTTAAAATACTTAGCCCTGAATTAGGTGACCTCCCTCTGCACTAAAATGCTAATATTCCACAGGAGTTTAACACAACACACACGCGCTCACATTTTTCACATGCACACATACACACTCATACACACACACACGCTCACATTTTTCACATGCACACATACACACTCATACACACACACACGCTCACATTTTTCACATGCACACATACACACTCATACACACACACACGCTCACATTTTTCACCTGCACACATACACACTCATACACACACACACGCTCACATTTTTCACATGCACACATACACACTCATACACACACACGCACACGCTCACATTTTTCACATGCTCACATACAAACTCATACGCATACACATGCACACACACCTACACACACATACACATACACATGCACATTTTTCACATGCACACATACACACTCATACACACTCATACACATACACACACACGCACACACACATACACATGCACACACACACACACACACACACACACACACACATACACACCCACTTACTCACATTTGCACACAGACACACACACATGCACACACACAGGCACGCACAGACACAAACACAGACACACACATACACACAGGCACGCACACACACACACACACACACGCACCCGCATATGTACCAGTGTGGCCACAACCAGAAGCGTCTTTTTTTCTTTTAGGTTTATATTTTAACACATTTTCCTGCATATTTTTTTCTTCATGACAGTCACAGACAATATTTATAACAGTTATGATATTTAATATGTAATACATACAACATAATATAACAGCATTAGCCTTATCCATGTTAGGTAACCACTCTAATATGGGTGTATATTTTAAACTGATAATTACACCAACAAATGGTACAATAAATACAAGGTAAAATAAATTAGTAAAGACAATTTTTAAAAAAACTGCAGGAAAACTCAAACAAAGAACAGGCACTTTCCTCAAAAATCATATGTCTTATAAAACTAATTTTTAACCTGCGTAAGGGGAATAACTGTGGCTCCATACTGTAGAAAATGCCCCCCTCCTCCCACCACCTACCCACACATACACACACGCACACACACACATACACACAGAAACGCACACGCACACACACAAACACACACGGATGCTCGGGCAAGCACACGCACGCAACTGCGGTTGGCATGGCGGGTTGCCAGTGGCGACTGTTCACAAATTGAGGCACAGCCTGGATTGGCCCCCCCCACCCCCCCCACCCCCCGTCCCCCCCACCTCCGCTCGGTCCGGTTCCACCAGATAAATCAGAGGGCATTTATTACCCCCACCTGCCAACAATAAAAACCCCCCAAATGGAAATGATTGTCCTGCCGGGGAAGACTCCTTTTAAAGACCATGACTTCGTAAATTACCTTTCTGTAAGAAGAAAAGAAAATAATAAAAAAATGTAAAAAATTTTTTTTTTTTTTTTTTAAACAGACTCGAGTAAACATTGTTAGCTGAAAAGCCTGGCAGTTTCTGTTTTGGGGAAAGGTAAACGGGAAGCCCTGGCTCACCCTTCTTCTCGAGCTCTGAGATTTTGGGAATAATGAGGTTCTATTTATTTTTTTAATTTTTTTAAAGAGAACAAAAGGTGAGCAGCATCATGGATGGCTGAGAGAATAACAACTCGCTTTGCTTTCCGAGAGGCTCTGCTCTTTTCTCCCAGGCCCGGACGCCGACCTCAATTCCACAGCGTGACAATTAGGCCGACACAAGACGACAGAAGCCTGCCCGCTTGCGTCCTGCGTGGAAACACAGTGTCAGAAGCGCGGGACAATGGGACGGGTTATGGCACATGGTGATTAATAAGTTCTATTAAAACGTCGAGTCCGCAGCCGAGCTAATCTTTTTTAAGCCTCCTTACTTACTTGTGAATATTTTTTTTTTTTTCCTCTCAGTAAAAAAAAATAAAAGGCTGGTGCTTTTGAGTAGAATTCACATCAACGGGCTGTTACATAACTGTGTCACAAAAAAAATTAAATAAAAGAAAAAATTATGAGAAAAGGAAATTTCACTTCGCTTCTTTGCAGGTAATTGTTCTTTTTTAAATGCAATATTTTCTTTTTTTAAAACCCCTTATTGTTATATCATATTTAATCTTTAGAAGGTTTTCTTTCCCCTGATGTTGTTTCCTGAGCTGTAATGTATGGCTCTTCATACCTGTACAGGTAGAACACCTCCGGACACACCTGGTGGTGAGGAGGCGGGGTCAAGGACAGGAAGTCACCGCCCACCTCCATCAGCCATTAGCCTCCCGCCCCCTTTCGACAAAATGGAGGACGGAAGTAATTAGCTCACGTATATTTCATTGGTTAGCAAATTCTTCCAGTAAAGAACGTCACTTCTTTTAAAGGTTCCAAAAACAAAAGGCAAAAAAATCCCAAAGAGACTGAACACGGCAAGACATCTCAACAACCAATAACCATGCACAGGAAAAGTCATGTGATCTGAAGAGGCCACAGCTGATTGGCGGAGGATGGTGGGACGTGCGAGGGACGGGGGGGACGGGGGGGGGGGGGGGGGGGGGTGGTATTCCACTCCCCTAGTATTCCGGTTCACTTCAGGACGCTACCCCCTAGTGGCACCATCTGGACCCCCCCCCTCGCCCAAACCCCCCCCCCCCCCCCGTGCGTTTGCCCCCCTGGTGTGCGTTTGCACCCCATACCCCATGAGGCACCGCAATGAAAAAGTAATGGCGCTGACTGGGACTTTGAACCACACGTTTCTGGTTTTGGGGGGGGGGGGGGGGGCGCGGGGGCGGCGGTTGAGTTCCAGGGGATAAAATTAGCACAAGCGAGTCCCAGCGAGAGATCGATGGAGATTTCTGTGACTGCTCGAATCCTTTGAAGCCTCTCCCACCCTCCCCCTTACCCCAAATATTTTTGGGCTCAAAGCTGGATGATGTCTCCATTAAAAATCTGCAGTGAAAGCTGTACACCCCTCAGATGCATTTCGGGAAGTCTTGTTTGTAGACCCCCCTCCAGCGTCTTTCGCGATTAAGGCGCTTGCAATGCCTCATGGGTAATATAAGATAGAGTCATCGCTGTGTTCTGCTGTCACAGACGCTTCTGTGTGTGTGTGTGCGACAGAGAGAGAGAGAGAATGTGTGTGCGTGTGAGAGAGTGAGATAGAGAGAATGTGTGTGTGTGTGTGAGAGAGAGAGAATGTGTGTGTGTGTGTGTGTGTGTGTGTGAGAGAGAGAGAGAGAGAGAGAGAGAATATGTGAGTGTGTGTGCACCTGAGAGAGAGAATATGTGTGTATTTGTATGTGTGTGTGTGCATGAGTGTGTGTTTGTGCATGCATTTTTTTTTCCTGGTTCACAAACCATGCAAATAAAAGAAATCTAGTATGACTAATGGATTTAAATATTCCCTCATATAAAAAAATAATCATGTGACCTATTCTTGGCACCAGTGCATGCATGTGAAAGTGAACTGTGTAATGCTGTATGTATGTGCATAGATGCCGTCGGTTAACTCATTTGTTATACTTTTTTTTTCTTTTTTTTTTACACAGCTTAAATGTCTAGATAATCCTAAGAAAGCTGGGAGATGAAGAAAGGAAATCATTTCCTTGGATAAACAGAGCTGAACCAAGCGGCTCCCTGACGGATGGAACAGCTAGTATACATACACATATTCAGGAGGGTGTAGCCGATATATATATATATATATATATATATATTTTTGCTGCATTGTTGCAACGCACTTTAAAGAGTACATTTTCGAGAAACAATTACATTGTAAAAATAAACTGCAAAACTAAAAGAAAAAATAAACCTGCAGGCCCAAAAGCTGCATATAATAAGGATATGGGAAGAGCTCTCTCAACTCTATAAGTGAAAAAGGTATAAGAATATTCACACAGGACAGCCTGCTAACAACCCAGCAAAAGAAGAGTATTTAACCCTTTTGCTTGTAAGGTGACGCAATATGGGCTTAGAATGTTGTGAGAACTGAACATTCTAATGCTGATGTCACAATCACTACAGGCGACTGAAGCAGTGGAGTTCTAGAACACTGACTTGGAATTCAAAAAAATAATCTTTTTTTTTTTAATAAATAAATAAAAAAACTCTTCAAAGGGGTTGAAAGGCTCACAGAGGCATGATCAAGGACTGTTTTAATGCCATTATTTATCCATCAGTGTTGCTGAGGATTGTAAAAAATGATTAAATAAAGCATGTAAATTCTCGTACATTCATTTGCCAAGTCCAGAACACGGTTACTGTGTCCCGGAGAAGCAGGCCAGCGGTGCTGGAAAAGGGTGCGTGCCGCAGTCACCGGTTTAAAAATAGCTGGAGGTCAATCGTCAAAATTTCTCCCGTAATTGAGGAATGAAAAATGACGAAACTGGAAGCGCTGGCGAGGTCGGATAAAAGCTGCCCGCGCGTCACCCTAATTGAAAAGGAATTGCGGTAGGCTCAAAGTGTCGCCGTGTGTGCATTCATTACCTGGGAGACGAACGGCTCTGTGCCTTATTAAGTGCTATCGGAAGAAGAGGAAGAAGAAGGAGAAGATGAAGAATAAGAGCGCTTTCAACACCGAACCATAAACGAGCTTCAGCGGACTCCGCGGCCCCTCCCTAATCAAGTGAGCGTTTGTCAATTAAAACGCGCAACACAACTTTCGGTAAAGTGTCAGGCCCGGGAATGCTGAGTTTTCCGAGAAGTTTTCTACCAGCAGGAAAAGCTCAGGGAAACATTCCGACCTTGTTAGACGCACTTAGCCCCCCCCCCCCAACCCATCGAGCAAGTCGGCAGAAAGTGGCGTGTTTGTTTGAAAGATGATTGGTTGTTGACCTTCAGCGGTAGAGCCTGAGGGGGTTGGTGGGGGATGGTGGGGGAGGGGGGGTGGGGTTAATGGGGGTAAAGGCAGGAGCTCCAGTCTGTCAGATGCAATTACAGACCCGCGTCACTCAACCAGCGATGTACAAGTTATGCAAATTAAAATGAGAGTCCTAACTCTGAGAGAGGACATCCTGTCATTAAATAAAATGAAGAAAAAAAAACTTACGAAGCAAAAGTAGCAAAACTGTCACCAAGCGAACAGAAAGTTTTACCTGGCGATTCCTTCCTCATGTATTTATTTAGTCATTTCTTCATGGATACATTTTTTTTTCATCTGCTAAAGGAATGTGATTGGTCCCTCTCCCCAAGGGGAAGAGGAATTGATGCGTAGGCAGTTTGGGGAGACCTGCCTGGGGGGACAAGAGTACAGCTGAGGGCCTGCTAGTTCATCAAAGGAGGTGGTGGTGGGGGGGGGGGGGGGGTGTAAGGGGAGGTATGCAAGAACCTGGAACATTCTGGTCCCCAATCTGTGTGTGGCTGTTCGCAATGTTTTCCTGAGTTTGATCTGTACGAACAACATCTGGTTCACTGCATCTGGTGACCTTTCGTATGCGTTTTACGTGCGTCGATAATTTGAAAGGTTGGGGAAAAGCCTAGCTGCTATTTTTGCTCAATGCGATTAAGACCGTTACCCTGATTATGAAAATCTGTTTACATGAGCATTGCTACGATCAGAGCCTTAATTGGGTTATGATCCGATTATTGCTGTGCATGGATGTAAACACAAACTTTTCCCTCCTCGGTCCTCAACTGTTTCCCTCCCTTCTTCTCCTCCTTTCACTGTTCCTCTCATTCCTCTCTTCCTTACCATCCATCTTGACCTTATCGGAGGGGCTTCCTGCTCACCCGTCTACCTGGCTGGACCCAGTAGGATTAAATATTTACGCACACAGGGCATCTGGCACATCCTCAGATTTGCGAGCCTGTCTTACGGTGGACGATGACAAATACACGGACGAATTAGAGCATTCTTAACCAAACATTCTCATGCTGATGTAAAAATCGCAAACAATCACTGCTTCGAAAGCAGTGTGAGTTCTAGAACACTGACTGAGAATTCTGAAAACAATAAAATAAAATAGCACATTCCACAGAATACCCGACCCTTCGAAGGGTTAACATTCATCCATGTATTGACTGATTGCCTAATTAACTAAATAACTTTGATAATGAGCCTCCCAGCTCTGAATTAATGGGCGAGTGGGTGTTCATCGCCAATGAACTGCAGGAATCTCCTGAATGACAAACCGAAGGATGGAGGGAGAGAGGGAGGGAGGGAGGAAGAAAAGAAAGAAACAGCAGAGGTCACGATGAAAGGGAGCGCAGTCTAATAATGAAAATGGACTCGTTATTCATGTGGGAGCAGAAAAGCATTTGTGAAAATGTTGTTGATCAATGTTCATTCTCTCTCTCTCTCCCTCTCTTTCTCTCTCTCTCACTCTCTCTTGCTCTCTTTCTCTCTCTCTCACAGGAGCCCTGTGATTGGTTGAGAAGGAGCTCACTCTGCGGCAATCTTCCGAGCTCTACGGTGTCCGTGTTCCATTTGCCTTTTTTAATAAATTTGTTTATTTTACAAACGTTTGGGGTTTTTTTTCATGTTTTATGTCGCAACTCACCAGGTGTGGACTGTAACACACACGCACACTCTCTCTCCCTCTCTCTCTCTCTCTCTCTCTCTCTCTCTCTCTCTCTCCCTCACTCCCATCTTCCTGCTCTACAGGTTTTTTTGCTCCACTCTTTCTCACTGGTCTTGCAGTAATGACCCCCTCCCCTCCTCCTCCTCCTCCTCCTGCCCCGCTCTGTGGACCCTTCATTCAATTTCGCCCTCATTTCGTCGCTGTCAATCACTGCCCTTGCCTCACCTCAGCGGACCCTGCCTATCAGACCTGGAGGACGTCCCACCGGGAGGAAGGGGGGGGTGGGGGGGAGTCGTTTAATCCAAATCCAAATTTGGGAAAATTGAAAAAGCACCCCCAAAAGAATGCTATGCAGAAGACCCGGTTCACCCTGCCGCACAGTTACAATTTCACGGTCCGTTGTTTTATTTTTTCATTTTACATTACTGAGCGCTACCATTTTAAAATGTGTTTCATTAATTTCTGTTCCACCATCCAGGTTGATGTACACAGATCTAACTCCATTTTATTCCTTCGTGTGGCTGGGTATTAACTGAAGCCCTTCCAGCTGACAAAGGTGTGACAGCCTGGTGTCCATTTGAATCCGTACCTTTCTGCCCATTTCCTTCCTCACTATGGCTGACTCAATGTCACGCTCAGTTTCACAATATCTACCCGTCCACAGCAACAAAGCGCATACACACTACACACACACACACAGACACGCACACACAATACACACACAATATACACACTACACACACACACAGACACACACACTGCAATACAGACACATACACACACACAGACACACGCACACACAATATACACGCACACACGCACACACACACACACACACACAGGGGTATAAGGCCAGTAGTGGGGGGGGGCTGTACTGGTTCTCACAGCGCTATCTGTGTGTGGGCACACTGCATACACACACTCTCTCTCACACACACACACACACACACACACACACACACACGCACACACACACAGGGGTATAAGGCCAGTAGTGGGCACGCTGTTTTATATGCATTACGCCTGGCGCAGGTTCCTCGACGGCCCGCTTTAAAAACGCTGAGCAGCTCCTCGACTTGCATTTTCGCTGCCCTCCGAGGCAAGACGCCGCGGCCGTTAAAGGAGAAACACAGAAACACACACTCGTTCTGAGAAACCTCATTTCAGCTCTCAAAGAACCGCTGGTCTTTTTTTTTTTGCAAGGCAGACAGGACCAAGGACATCTCCTTGGCATTTCCTAACATGTAAAATGAAGGACATTTCACAACAACAACAAAACAACAACAACAACAAAAAAAAAAAACACCACACACACTGTGAAGCTGATGTACTTCTCTGCTCGGACCAAAACAGGCCGATGTCTAACTTAAGCCTGGATTTCCTGGTCCAAACAGGCCGATGTCAAACTTAAGCCTGGATTTCCTGGTCCAAACAGGCCGATGTCTAAATTAAGCCTGGATTTCCTGGTCCAAACAGGCCGATGTCAAACTTAAGCCTGGATTTCCTGGTCCAAACAGGCTGATGTCTAACTTAAGCCTGGATTTCCTGGTCCAAACAGGCCGATGTCAAACTTAAGCCTGGATTCCTGGTCCAAACAGGCCGATGTCTAACTTAAGCCTGGATTCCTGGTCCAAACAGGCCGATGTCAAACTTAAGCCTGGATTCCTGGTCCAAACAGGCCGATGTCAAACTTAAGCCTGGATTTCCTGGTCCAAACAGGCCGATGTCAAACTTCAGCCTGATTCTTGGTCCAAACAGGCCGATGTCAAACTTCTGCCTGGATTTCCTGGTCCAAAC
>CM077284.1:81348634-81396134 GCA_039654925.1 Anguilla pacifica | reverse complement strand
TGCAGACATTTATAAATATATGGAGCCATGCCCACACATGTACACTGGCGAACACATACCCATACACACACACGCATATGCACACACACACACACACACACACACACACACACACACACAGACAGACACACATACACACATACACACACACGCACAAACACAAATACACACACAGACAGCTATATACACACACATACACACACACAAACACATACAGATACATACATACACACATGTATGTGCACACACATGCACGTGCCCATACACGCGTGCACACAGACACACACACACAGAAACATATACACACACAGACAGCTACATACACACACACACGCACACACACACACACACGCAAGCACATATACACACACAGACAGATACATACATACACACTCACATATACACACATAAACACATATACACAGACAGACAGACAGATACATACACACACACAAATGCAAACACATGCCCACATGCATACACACACACACATGCACACACACAGGCACACACATATGCTCACACACAAACACACACACAGACACACACACACAAACACATGCCCACACACATACACACACACACACGAATCCGGAGGTACCTCACTGTGACCCATGTGGGTGAACAGCACTAATATTATGTTGAGCGCACTCAATTCCTGTTTCAGCTCCTGATTGGATGACGACAGCAGCTGCTAATGTGAACCGCTGATGAGAATCCTGACTGTAAAGCCTCAAAAACAATCATCTCAGTGCACTTTCTACAGCACTGATGAAGTGGCAGATACTGCAGCTTTCCATTACAATAATATTGCATACTGAATGACATACACACACACACACGCACATATATATATATCTTATGCAAGTGTGTGTGCGTGCGTGCATGTGTGCATAAAATACATTAAATCATTAAATATTAATTACACTGTATACATAAAAAGTCCCCATATTTACAATATATTGCCATATATTACTTTTCAGTAAGATGCACCCCCATAGTGGTTAGTGTTTTCAGGGAGGGCTGGAATGACTTGGACATTTGTGTGTGTGTGTGTGTGTGTGTGTGTACTTGTGGTTCATGTGTGTTCAGATGTGTGTGTGTGTGTGTGTGTGTGTATGAACTCAGGTTCACTGTAATTGTTCTGCCTGAAAAAAAAAATTCAGACCACTTCCCCACAGATTCATGGCTGCTGGGAAGTCTTTTCCTTGATAACAGACATGGTTAGTGGGCTGTTTAATTGAGAGAGGCAGCTGAGTGACAGGTGCAAAGCATGATGGGAGATTTGCACATAATTGCACATGCTCTGTTCGCCCACCCGCCGTTGAGGGACTGGCGCTAAGCGATGAAGGTTAGGGCGGAGGGCTTTCCAAGATAACGCTCATCGAATTTGTCTGTTCACGGTTTCATAATCTCTGCAGTTCTGTTCGAGTCGGTGTCACCGGACTGCGAGGCAACAGTTGAGGACGTTGAGTCATTCATGGCCTCATATTTTCACACTTATTTGTTTCACACGTGTGAATTTCTTTCTCTTTCTTTCTCTTTCTTTTGTGCATTGATTTGTCAGTCCTGTGTTGGAACAGAGAAAAAAAATTTATTCGGGAGAACAAAAAATACCATTCTGCTGAATGAGGTGCCCACAGTTTTCCGGAAATTAAACCTTGTACGGTGCAGCATGATTATTATTTACATTCATAACATTTTGGTGGAATCTGTTATGCAGAACGACTTACTAAAGTTATGTGAATCACAGTAGAAGATATTTTTTGCATGCAAGGATTTGGCTGTTTAAAAATGCTCATGGCGAAAACAAATACTATGATCCACACAACTTGTGCTGTTTTTAAGGGTTTGAGACGTGTTGGATCTGAGGACAAGCGCAGGGTAGGAAGGTGTTCGGTCCAGGTGTTCCCTGAATAGATGGTTCTTCAGTCTGCAGTAGAAGAAGGAAAATACTGTTTTGGTGGCAGTGGGGCAGTAACTTGGTGGCAGTGGGGCAGTAACCGGAGTACTATTAGACCAAAATATAACATGAGCTGAGACTAGAGAGTTCTTCCCTGGTGGAAATACCAGCTTTTGCTAGCTTGAACATCTCCAAACCAGCTTAAAACCAGTCTGGACCAGCTTGAAACCAGTCTGGACCAGCTTGAAACCAGTCTGGACCAGCTTGAAACCAGTCTGGAAACAA
Source organism: Anguilla pacifica (assembly GCA_039654925.1). Classification (NCBI taxonomy): domain Eukaryota; kingdom Metazoa; phylum Chordata; class Actinopteri; order Anguilliformes; family Anguillidae; genus Anguilla; species Anguilla pacifica. Next base: position 81,393,946 of record CM077284.1, on the reverse strand, counting down.
TCTGGAATTTTTCATCAGGGCTACCTCATAAAATGAGGTCATACAAATGGGCAAAACGATGAGCCTTGTTTACTGTGTCCTAACTGAACCACATGCTGTGCAAACCTGAAGAAACAAGACTACGATTTTCCTGGCCAAGTACACAGCAAGGCAAAAACAAAAAAAAAATCTTTTTTTTCGTTTGTTTTTTTACGATTGTGGAAAACGCGTCTTCGGCGACCGCGCGGCGTCGGCAGTGACGTGTGCGCGTTCGCGGCGTCTTGTTTTCGCGTTCGCGCGTGACGCTGACTCGGGCGAGCGGCGAAAAAAACACGGCATCCAGCAGCCACAGCCGCTTCTCCCTCCCGCTCGAACCGACCGGTTTATCGGCCGGGGCGCAACGGACCAGGCGAGCGCGGTTCCTAGGAAACAAACGCACAGTGCGTTTTTCTTTTTTTTTTTTACACTCCATTCGAATCCGCGATGCATTTTAACGAAACGCGTGCGTGTCTGGTGGATAGAAGCTCGCGACTTTAATTTGGAATGTCTTCGTTTTTGTTGGATATCAAAAAAGTACGTTGGGATGGTACATTTGAAGGATGCACAAATGTTTGAATTCATTTTCACTCAATCAACACCCAGTTGACATTAATAAAGTCATTTCCCTGTGTCATGGGATAAGTCAGGGTTTTTTCTCCCGTGGATAAGCACAAGCACTGGAGCAGTTATGGAATGCCATGACGATCTTCGCCAAACGTATTTTATAGCGCCATAGCGCCGAAGAACAATCACGGCATCCATCATCTTTCTCTGCCTGAGACGAAACCGCCAACAAAAAAACAAACAAAAAAAAAAAGGCGCAGAAATGTGTGATTCAGCTGGAATCGGTGACCTTTAGCAGCAGCGACTGAGCTGCCTCTGGACAGACCCCGCCCACGCGCCGAAATCTCCACCGCTGAATCGATTCCGTCAGAGTGCGTTCTGACTCCCACCGGTGAAAATCCGCCCCGCGGTGGACTCTTAACTCGACGCACTCTGCCGGAGCTGAAGTAGCGACGAACCCCCTTTATACGCACGCCAGAGTGGGCGCAAAAGGGTTTCAGTGGGCCCGAAAACAAGCACGCTGTTGTGGCCCCCAAAGCTGGCCTCCAACATCACGTAATTTTTGCGTTTATTTTTAACTGTGATTGCGTGGGTTAGGGACGGCCTGTGCCCATAAAAAAAATTTTAAAAAACGTTTATGCCAGCGGACGATCGGCTCTGCGGCACACTGTGCTGGTACCATGCCAACAGTGATCAGAGGCGAAAACGGGCATTAAAAAAAAAACCAAAAAAATAAATAAATAAATGGCAATGTTTTAAAAAAATAAATAACGCTATCAGTATCACACTGGGCTGTGACCTGGTCCCCTGTGGCGCAGTACATTAGTACCCCTCCCGCCATTCGACAGAGGGAACTCTGGGGATCGCGGTCCACTAAGAGCAGGCGTCGCCTCGCCCCCCCGGCCACGGACGCGGACGGGGTCCTGCGCAGGCCGAGGGGGCAGGAAGAAGCCGGGGGCCGCGGGAGCCGTCTGTGTAGGCACGTTGTCCGGGAGACGGGGCGCAACCATGGCGACCGGCTCCGGGAGTTCCGAGAGTGTGGCCAGGCTTCTGGGATGGCCCCCCGCGGCTTCGCACTGCCCTGCGGAGGAAGAGGAGGAAGACTGGGCTTCATTCAGCTCAGCATGCCGTCGCTCCCAAACTGACTCTCTCACTCGCTCTCACTCTCTCTCCCTATCCCTCTCTCGCTCTCTCTCTCCATCGCTCCATCTCTGTCGACCTCTCTCACTCTCTCTCTCTCTCTCCCTCTCTCTCTCCATCTCTCTTGCTCTCTCTCTCTCTCTCTCTCTCACCATCTCTCTCTCTCTCTCCCTCTATCTCTCCCACTCTCCATCTCTCTCTCTGTCTCTCCCTCTCTCTCTCTCTACTGATGATGGGGAAACACATTTGGTTCTGCTGTCCTTCCTGCAGTTTTGGCAGGAAGTGTGCAGTTTAATAGCATTTCTGTCATTTCGCTGGACTGTCCTTGCGGAGGACGTGTGGCGGAGAGAGGCTGACGTCACCCCAGGAATCACTGACAAACCCTGCAGCCGAGAGAGCTGTGCCACTTCTGTACAAACGCACACGCGCGCACACACACACGCATATGCACAAACACTCACACACACGCACACACATACTTTCTCATACACACACACATGCGTGCACACAAACACACACACACACATTACATTACATTTATTTGGCAGGCACTTTTATCCACACAATCTCTCTCACACACACACACACGCACACATTCACACACAATCTCTCTCACACACACATACACACGCACATTCACACACATTCTCTCACACAAACACACGCACGCAAGCACGCACACACACACACACACACACACACACAGGGACACTGGAACAGCTGCCTGCTTCCATACGGCACACTTCCATCCACTCACTTCAGAAGGGGCACAGAAGGACCAGGGCGGAGTCATTAATATTCATGAGCCCGGGCGCAGGTGATGTCAGCTGTTTTCAGGCTTGTCTTCCCGGAGTCAGGAACCCTCAATGACATTGCAGCTAGTGTATATGCTCAGAACGAAATACGGCCATCTGCAACCCCGCCCCCCCCCCGCCTTCTCACTTTTCTGTTTCACCGTTCCTCTCTCTCTCGCTCTCTCTCTCTCACACACACACTGTGACACACACCTACGTGTGCACAACGCGGCTCGTTCAGCCTCTCCGTTTCTCTCTCCCTCCTTTTTGCGTCTCTCTCTTCATCCACCTCTTCTTGTTTTATCGGCCCGAACCTCTCAATCTCCATTAACAACAGTCGTGGTAACCGTGGAAACCAACCTTTCAGTCATCTGAATAATTGGCTCATCGTAACATCAACGAACAGAAAGAGATTCACAGTCACTAACGAAGGAAAGAGACAGAGAGGCAAAGAAGATCTGGCACAAATCTAGCAAAGCGTTTTTGCCGCCAAACTTGTCATATCGCGCAGAGATTTCAGAGCAACTCTGAGAGTTTTCTCGATCTTGTTATGTGCAATTGCTTTTTGATGTTCACTTGACTCTACTTCAAAGAGCATTCGTTGCCATTGTCAACAGTTGCTTTTTTGTGCATGTGTGTATGACTGTGGCTGTGTATTTGTGTCTGTGTGCGTGCGTGTGTGTGTGTGTGTGCATGCGTGTGTGTGTAAGTGTGTGCTGGCATATGTGTGTGTGTGTGCGTGCATGCGTGTGTGCTGGCATATGTGTGTGTGTGTGTGTGTGCGTGCATGCATGGGTGCAGTGAAACAGGGCAGCAGCAGGCCTCCTGGGTACAGGATGGATGGACTGGGCGTGTCCCTGGACAGCAGTGACTGACAGCACAGGAGCACTAACCCTTTGAAGAGTAGGTTTTTTTTGGAATGTTTTTTCAAAATTCTAAGTCAGTGCTTTCAATCGCCAGTAGTGATTGTGACATCAGCATTGGAGTGTTCAGTTAAGAACATTCCAATCACACATTTGTGATCTCACAGAGGGTTAATGAAAGACAGAGTTCTGGCCGTATGCTTCCACACACAATTTCACCTTTTCAGCTTAACTCTGCTTCACTCACCAGTCACCACCAATCCAGTGTCTCATCCATTTTATAGATATCCCGCGCAGAACTGGCTGTCCCCATTGTGGGTGACAAAGGAGACCGTTGGGAATGGGATTTTTCCTCAGTTTTGGACAATAGAAATCATTGGCTAATTTGTTAATAAGTGAGCCAGTTGTTGAGATCAATCAGTCACACTTTGACAGCTCCGCTAGTTTCTCTGCTGACAGACTCGAAAGGAGGCAATCCTTGATCAGTCAATAAGCCCCGCCCACCGACCATGTCGATAGGCCATTTTATCCGTCCGAAAGGAGAATCCATCTTTCTTCACTGCAAACAAATCAGCAATGGAGAGTCTGGTAACAGCAAAGATCCAGGAACACACTTCACCAGTAATATCCATCAATAAATCCATAATGAGATTTTACACAGTGCATTTTGTCTTGTGTTTACTCCCCTGCACAGTAGCTGCCCTGTATATATCCCCCCCCCCCAGCCTGCCTTCACTCCCAGAACATTAATATTTTAAGCTATGGCTGCATCTTTATCAATCTTTCAGACAGCCTGCAATATACAGTTTATCTACAGAGCAAACCCTGTGACAAACCGACCTATGGTGTCTATCTCTCTCTCTCTCTCCCTCGCTCGCTCACTCTCACACTCGCAGTCTCTTTTTTTTCTCTCTCTCTCTTGCTCCCTCAAACTCAGTCTCTCTCTCTTTCTCTCTCTCTTCTCTCTCTTGCTCCCTCAAACTCAGTCTCTCTCTCTCTCTCTCTCTCTCTCTCTCTCTCATTCTCACACTTGCATCCAACCTTCCCAGCATAAGAACAAATGCACTCCCACACCGTGTCCCCTGACCTGCCCCGCCCCCTTCGACCCAGCTCATTTGCATTGCCGCATCGGGATTGGCTGCCCCAGGCAGATTGGCAGATGGGCAGGGGTGCCTTGCAGAGGTCTTGCTGGGTTGCATCAGGTGCGCCAGGTACAGTAGTGAATTTCCTCGGGGTAAAATTTCCCAAAATTAAACCAACTTCTCTTGATATTATTTATTTATTCATTTATTTTGGTGCTGAATGCACCTATGGATGTTTACCACACTGCGTTTTTACTGCTCATCATTAAAAAAAATACTCACATGTAAGACGTTCAGCAAACGAAGGACAGACGGACACAGCTTGGGGACCCGAAATACAGCAGGCGTTAGAAATACAGAAATAGAGTCAGGATATCCCGAAGAAGAACCTTCACACAGGCAAAAAGACATCAGGTGAGATGAGGACAACCGCAGGTACATGCAAATAAGCATCCACCCCCGCCCCCCCCCCCAACTCCAAAACCCCTTAATGATAATTAGCCTTGATTAACCACACGCCCCCACGCGAGGCCCACTGTTCATGAATACCGATGGGCAGGCCATCGACCCTTTCGTGTCGAGGAAAATAACGCCGATCGATTCTCGCACCCGCGCAGACCTCATCGCGCTGTTCACCGCTGGACGATGTGAGCGGCCGTCGCCCCCGCGCGATGCTCACGTGCCCCCCCCGCCGTGATGCCCGCGTCGGCTCCCCCCGGTGGAAACAGAGATAGGGGCTGGCGTGGTGGGTTCCTTTTCCGTTTATTGCCACACGCCATTATTGCAGAGATCATTAGCCCGAGCGCTAGCGGGTGGTGGTGCAGGCAGGGAGGCAGATGGAGGATGCTGGGTAATAAAGGAGATGAGCCACCGTTAGGCCCGGGAGAGGAGAGAGAGTTCCATCGGACCAACAAGCAGGCAGACTCGACAAGCCGTGCGCAGATCAGAACAGCGAGGAGATGACGCTGGAATTGAGCAACAAGCAGGCAGGCCAAACAAGCCGAGTGCCGATTAGAAGTGCAAGCGAGTGTGTGTTTGCTTGCATACGCGTGTTTGCGTGTGTTAGCAAATGCGTGCGCTATACTGTAAATGTTTTTCAGAAGAGCTGAGAACTCGTCTGGGATCAGCTGGGCGATCACAGTGACGCACATCTGACAGTGAGGTTACTCTTCTGAAAGCTCATTTGTCCATTCAGACCCCAGTCCACCCCACAATAGAACAAGAGAGAGAGAGAGAGAGAGAGAGAGAGGCAGAGAGAGAGAGAGAGGGAGGCATGACCTGCACTACCACACTCCTCCAGAAGGAGGAGCCATCACACAGAAAGGTGAGATTCATAAACCCTGTGGTTTCAGAAATTAAAACCTTCAACAGCAATAATAACCCAAAAGGTAAGAATAAACACAACAGCCATTGAGTGTAAGGCCTCACTGAACAGCAAAGGCTTTGGAAACATCCTGGTCGTCGGTTGTTTATTTTGGTTTCTGTCCCCTTGGAGGACAACATTGGTTCACCAAAATTCAAGATTGGTTGACTTACACCCGTGGGACTCAAGCCTCACCAGCCCCAGCTTTACAGAGGGCTTGGGTCACCTCTGCAGGGACCAGCTGACAGAGAGGGAAACAATGAAAGCAGAAACGTGTGAATGTGTAGTGCTTCTGTTTTTTCCCTTCCCTCCCAGGTGTATAAAACCCACCACTTTCTTTCACTTGGCTGACCATCTTCCCTTCACGCAAGCCAAGCGCTGCTAACCACCCTCTTGCGCTACACCCACACTCACTTATAGGAACGTTGCGTAACCGCCGCCATCTTGGCTCAGATTGGTCACAGTTTCATCCGTGCTCGCCTGCTGTGTCAAGAGCGGAATGTCTCTGCTCATCGGTTCAGCTGCCACCAGTTTCCCCCAGTCTCGTGTTCCAGAATTTACAGACACATCGAAGTCAGCTCATTTGAATTCAGGCTTCAGTCAACCTGGAGCCGGTGGAGCCAAAATGGCGGCGTGCACATCCATTTCCCCATTTCGGCTCAACTGGCCGAGTGAACTTCAGAGTGAATTCAGATGTGCTGACTTCCACGAGGAAGCACAAACTAGAGGAAGTAAATGAATAAATCTCGACATGAGCAGCCAAGCGCGCCATTTTCTTACGAGCTGCATTCACCCACGGTAACTGTTTTATGACCCAGTGAAAGAGTTTTAATAGCCTTTTGGGAAAATGCTATTTATGCATCGATCTAGGGGTGGCTTAATTTATGGTGCCGTCACTTTAAATCCACGGGCGCATAAACAAAAGAGACTGTTGAATGTGTTTCAACTCGCGTTTCTGCTTCCGCTTCTGTTTCAGAGGGAAACCCTAAATCGCGGCGATAATGGTGCCGGTGTGCATACTCCACTGTGCACGGTCATGAAATATCATTATCCCCGTACCCCTTAATTACCATTAAGGAAACTTGAATTTTTTTTTCAGGCTGCATGCAATGTGTTCCTGTCAGTGTTCTGCCATCTGTGTTGTTCAGTGACTACTGTCTGTGGCACAAAGGAATAATTAAACTAAACTCCGCTAAATCAATATGAGGCTTCTAATTGGTTTTTGTGAAGCACTTTTTATTGAGTTTACTAGCAAAATAAGAACAAAAACAGAAAGAAAAAACAAGGACATACTTTGGGGGGGGGGGGGGGGATACACGATACACAATACTCAATACAGGGCTGTTCATTTCAAGCTCATAAATAATTTGTCAACACATTTCTCACAGATTCAATCACGCGTGACCGTCCAGAGATTGTTTAAAACTCGCTGAGCGCCACGCAGTTTGACAGTGGATCGTTCTAATAGTAAAAACTGCCTGCAGGTGTGAGAACCACGTTGCTGCCCGGGGCAGCGCTGGTCGGATCCTCTGTTCCAGCATTGTTTTTATTTTCACAGCAATAAGTGATGCCAGTAAAATTAAAATTGGTTTGAAAAGTTTTTGGGGACAGGGGGGGCGACCGGTGGTTCCATCCCGTTAGGTCATCGTCCTCCAGACCGCGCTGGCACCGACTGTGCCCTGCAGCCCAGCAGGGTGACTTCCACAGCTGGCTCTAGCGCAGGGCTGGGCAGTCCCAGTGCTGGAGGGTCACTGTAGTGGAGGGCAACTGTAATGGAGGGTACTTTCACTGGAGGGAAACTATACTGGAGGGCAATTTCACTGGAGGGCAACGGTACTGAAGGGACACTGTACTGGAGGGCCACTGTACTGAAGGGCCACTGTACTGGAGGGCAACTGCACTGGAGGGCCACTGTACTGGAGGGCAACTGCACTGGAGGGCCACTGTACTGGAGGGCAACTGCACTGGGTGTTTCCACCAGTTATCCTGGCTGTATCTGGCTGCACACACCAGCGCTGGTTTACTGGCAGGTTGGGTCACAGGAACCCTTTCATACAGCAACACAAGAACAGTCTTTGCCTGTGATTCATTCACACATCAAGAAATGTAGCTAAAATGTCAGACGGCATTAAATTTAGTCTTTGGCTAAATGAGCTAATTGGCTGTATACACCAACGCTGGTTCACTCGTAGATTATGTCGCAGTAAAAACGTTTCACATTGGGACACAAGAACAAGTTTTTGGCTGTCATTTGAGCACTTATCAAGTAATGTAACTACATTAAGTAATTAGCTAATTAAATAATAAAGGCCAGAAGTTGGCATTGAAAGATATGGCCCTTGTTGGCCAGCTCTGCTCTAGCCGGGACATCAGCCTCTAATCGCTCACCAGCGATCCCTGCTGGTTGATCTGCACACAAAGTGTTTTCCTCCATCTCATACCTGATCTTGCCTGGGGTCATTCTTATGTTCCCAGGGTTCTCTGTTCCCCAGCTCTACATATGTGCTCTCCCAGGGTCCTATGTTCCCAAGGTCCTATGCTCCCCAGCTCTTCAAAATCAAATAAAATGATAACCATTGGTTTTGTTGTGTTTATATAGCTGTTTTGAAGCTTGTTCCAATAAAAAAAACTGGATAATATTTCTGAAATATTTTAACTTGAAACGGGTCAAATTTGACCTGAACACAATAGGAGGGTTAATGTGTGTTAACAGAATATTGAACTGGAACATAGGACCCTGTGAATATAGGACCCTGGGAACATAGATACACTCCCTCTTGTCTCTGCTCAGTTTTTACCTCACTACCAATTAGACCCTTTTCCAATCGGTAATCCCCTTTTACCTCTCCTCCAATCAGCACCAGCTCCCCTATGGCCTCTCTTCCAATCAACGCTCCCTTTTACATCTCCTCCAAACAACACTCCCTTTTCACGTCTCTTCCAATCAGCAGTCCCTTTTACCTCTCTTTCAATCAACACTCACTTTCACATCTCCCCAATCAACAATCCCTTTTTACCTGTTCCAATCAGCACCAGCTAACCTATTGCCTTTCTTTCAATCAACACTCCCTTTTTACCTCTCCTCCAATCAGCACCAGCTACCCTATCGCCTTTCTTCCAATCAACACTCCCTTTTTACCTCTCCTCCAATCAGCACTGCCATTTTACCTTCCCTCCAATCAACACTGCCCTTTTACCTCTCCTTCAATCATCAGTCCACTTTTGTACTCTCATTTGACATGGCACTGTATTACCAGCCCAGAGTGATGTGTAACACGTGTCTTTACAGCTTTACAGATATCAATGCACAGACTACAGTACCCCTACAGTAGGACTAAAGTGCCCCCCCCCCCCCCCCTTCTTGGTTACTGCTGAAGCCGGAGGTGGGTCAGGCTCTGAAGTTTTGGAGCCTAAGTCTACATTTCATAAGTTCTAAATTCAGGCTTAATGCTTCCTCCAAAATGAATATTTTTTCTTCGCCCCCCCTCCCCCCCCCACATTCCACCACACCAGCTGAACGTCATATCACGCAGCGTTTCCTGACCGAAGCTATTCAGTCTCCACTGCAGAACCATGCTCACGCTTCATGTTCTCTCAGGAGAAGATTGGGTGCTGGAACACCGAGGACCCCCATTCACAGGGAGGGGGGTGGGGGTCGGGGGTGCGGTGGGTGTGGTGGTCACTGAAAAGACAGAATTTAAATTGTAGGTACTTTCTAGAACCAGGGTGTCTTTGTAGCTGCTACACGAGAGGACAAAAAAATCCCCACAGCAAGAGAAAGAGAGAGAGAGGGAGAGAGAGAAAGTGTGTGTGTGTGTGTGTGTGTGTGTGTGTGTGTGTGAGAGAAAGAGAGAGGGAGGGGGAGAGAGACAGAGAGAGGTAGAGACAGAGAGTTTGCGTGTGTGAGAGAGAGATGGAAAGAGAACAAAAAGGGAGACACAGTGAGAGAGAGACTGAAAAATTTTAAACCTGAATAATGAGAAAAATGGCAGAGAGGTTAGAGTTAGGGTGAGAGCAGGGAGAGGGGGAGAGGCAGAGAGAGAAGAAAGTAACAGGTGGAGCAATGATTTTGTGGCCGGGCGCTTGTGTCAGTTGTTGAAAACTCTGGGGCAGAGGGCAATATTTTAAGGGGCGTGTGATTCAATAACCCCCCTGAGGACAAATGACTCCTGTCCTATTCCTGACCAAGACCCCCTTCAGCTGTCAGAGAAAGATCTTCCTCTCATCCACGAAAGGTTATGGCAGCCTGCCACGCACTGCCAGAACCCCAACGGAAGGTACCAAGATTACACCACGGAAGATACCAAGACTGCGCATTTCAGAGGGGGAGACGGCTGAGAGCGTCGACCCAGGAGAGCATCAATTTCTGTCAAAGTCAGCCACCAGCTATGCTTGGCCAACCGCGTACACAGTTGCCTTATGGTCCATTCTTAACACCGCTGTAAGAACCTGGAGCCTCAGTCACGGTAAATTAATCAACTTCAGATCATGTTTTATCTATTTTATGGGCTTTGAGTGCTTCATATTCTGAATGACAACAACAGCAAACAACAACAATAACAACGGTCTTAACTTGCTATTATTATTATTATTCATAATAATAATTATAATAATAATTACAAACATAACAACAATAATAACAACACCAATAATAGTAATTCTTGTTATTGTTATTTTTATTAAGTAAAGGTGCATTTGTACTTGTATGTGCACAGAACGCACATAACTATAAATCATCAGCTGTGTTTAACACAGGGGTAGGCTTCCATGGGCCACCCACGCCTGAGAAATATAAAGAGCCTTTTTTTTAGAGATCGAATTTCTCCACTTCTGTCTCAAGGCTCAGGGAAATCACTGTGGAATCCATCTTGCTTCTGTACATGTTTATGAATAAACATGACTATGGGTATTAAAATAGTGGAACCCTTTGATGTGAGTACAGTCTGCTCCCACAGTGCGCCAAAATTCGCACAACCACCCCCGCCCCCCCACACCCGACACTCCCGTTCACTTGCCGCTTTTAAAAAATTATTTTTTTTTTAAATCTTTGTTTTCCAAGAGACAAACAAAGTCTTATTGTGTGCTCGCTCTAGTGATTTCCTTTGTGTTTAACTAATGAGATTTTCCCTGTTTTAATTATAAATGATGCTTTCTTCTTTTTTCTTTTTTTTTTGGGTTGTTTTGGTTTAAATGAATGAGTATTAAATTTAAAGAGTATTCATTAAATTTGAGCGCCTGATTGAAGTGCAGTTTTATGTGTTCTTCAAAAGTACATTTGCACAACTTTACACATTTCTATATTAAAAATTAAATATTTCATTTTTTAACATTGATTTTCTGTTTTACTTAGATCAGAGGACACAGCAAAAGCAAACTTTTTATACAGACTAACAGCATGAGGGTTTTCACCACAGATGTAATTTTATGTAACTGTTAACAGCCACATGCAATATTAATTGGCTGATCTATACTAAGATGTATGGGTCAATGTGTGGATGCACCCTTCGGGGGGGGGGGGGGTTGGTGGGCAGTTGGGTTGATGGTATGGTTGCCATTGCAGATTGGAAGGGGTCAGTGGGTAAAGGTTGCGATGATTGCGATTGCAGACTCGGGGGGGGGCCCGTTTGGACAGATGGGGGTCCAACAGATCCGTGTAATCCAGGCTATTGCCTATGTCACCTATGCTTGGAACTGGAGGACACTGCAGTGGGTAGACAGTTTGCACAAAACGTTACAAACAGGGAGAAGAACATTGATCAGTGTTTTAAAAAATGAAATACAATTTTAAAAAAACACCGGGAGTGTAACAGAATGGTTAGGGAACTGGTCTCGTACCCTAAATGCTGCAGGTTCGATTTCCCAGACGGGCACGGCTGTCATGTTTTTGAGCGAGGTACCTACCCTGAATAGCATCAGTATCAGTGTACACAGTAGAGGCGGAAACTCTGGGGATTTTCAAGACTAGGCTTGATGCAGTGTTAGATACTATCGGATCTGTAGGTAATCAGAGCACTAATTTAGTCAGGAAAATGGCGAGCATTGTTTGGCTGAACAGCCTGTTCTCGTCATTATGTTATGTTATGTTATGTTATGTTATGTTATGTCATGTCATGTCATGTCATGTCATGTCATGTCATGTCATGTCATGTCATGTCATGTCATGTCATATCATATCATGCCATGTTATGTTATGTTATGTTATGTTATGTTATGTTATGTTATGTTATGTTATGTTATGTTATTTTATGTTATGTTAAAAGTATGTATCCAGCTGTACAAGTGGATTCTATGCAAAAGCTGTGTAAGTTGCTCTGGATAAGAGGGTCTGCTAAATGCCTGCAGTGTAATGCAGTGTAATGCAGTTTAATGTAATGTAATTCAAGTGTCTTTGAGGAAAGTGAGAGCGCATCATCAGAAGGGCTGTGCAGAATCAATGCCAGAATTCCACAAGTTGTGCATTTTCACACCAAAGGGAAACGCTCAGAGGAGGCCTTCACTTGAGAAAGATACATATCTCCCTCTCTCTCATTTGTGGATATATGAAATATCAGTTTTTGTAGCGCACACATTCCGAAATGCCTGACATTTACTTAATAGGTGCCTTTGATAGCTCTGCCCGTTTTATTCATTTTAAAAGGACACACAGATCTGATCGGGTTTGATAACCGAGCCTGATTGATGCAGAAGATTACGGATGTTGCAAGTGCTTTATGGGAAAATTCTACAGTCCCTTTTTTCTTTCTCTTTTTCTTGACATTCACAAATAACGCCAGAAATGGTTTCCTTAATATATTTATTATTTATGTATTTGTGTTTTATTTGCATCACAGGGTTGCTTAGGAAACGCAGATTGGCTCTTCTGCAATTGATTCTCTGGCTTTTGTGACGGAGGCGTGTGCTGGCATGAAAAAGGAAATTAATTTCAGATTTTGGAGCCTGTGGTAAGACTGGGGGTGTGTGTGTGTTGGGGGGGGGGGGGGGGATTTGTTCTGCATACCTTTGTTTACTGATGTGAGAGGGGAAGATGTGTTGGTTAGTTCAGTGCCTTAAATTGGGCCATATTTGGTAAATTAAATTAAATTATGTGTAGCAGCATGAGATGTACCTATTATATGTATATTATTCAGAAAGGGCCATGCGCTACCTGTGGCGACAGGGCCCTTTCCCTTAGAGCTGTGGCCCCTTCGAGCTGTGGCCCCTTACTTTGAGCTGTGGCCCCTTTGAGCTGTGGCCCCTTACTTTGAGCTGTGGCCCCTTACTTTGAGCTGTGTCCCCTTACTTTGAGCTGTGGCCCCTTACTTAGAGCTGTGGCCCTTTACTTAGAGCTGTGGCCCCTTTGAGCTGTGGCCCCTTACTTTGAGTTGTGGCCCTTTACTTAGAGCTGTGGCCCCTTTGAGCTGTGGCCCCTTACTTTGAGCTGTGGCCCTTTACTTAGAGCTGTGGCCCTTTACTTAGAGCTGTGGCCCCTTTGAGCTGTGGCCCCTTACTTTGAGCTGTGGCCCCTTTGAGCTGTGGCCCCTTACTTTGAGCTGTGGCCCTTTACTTAGAGCTGTGGCCCCTTTGAGCTGTGGCCCCTTACTTTGAGCTGTGGCCCCTTTGAGCTGTGTCCCCTTACTTTGAGCTGTGGCCCCTTTGAGCTGTGTCCCCTTACTTTGAGCTGTGGCCCCTTACTTAGAGCTGTGGCCCTTTACTTAGAGCTGTGGCCCCTTTGAGCTGTGGCCCCTTACTTTGAGTTGTGGCCCTTTACTTAGAGCTGTGGCCCCTTTGAGCTGTGGCCCCTTACTTTGAGCTGTGGCCCCTTACTTTGAGCTGTGGCCCTTTACTTAGAGCTGTGGCCCTTTACTTAGAGCTGTGGCCCCTTTGAGCTGTGGCCCCTTACTTTGAGCTGTGGCCCCTTTGAGCTGTGGCCCCTTACTTTGAGCTGTGGCCCTTTACTTAGAGCTGTGGCCCCTTTGAGCTGTGGCCCCTTACTTTGAGCTGTGGCCCCTTTGAGCTGTGTCCCCTTACTTTGAGCTGTGGCCCCTTACTTAGAGCTGTGGCCCTTTACTTAGAGCTGTGGCCCCTTTGAGCTGTGGCCCCTTACTTTGAGCTGTGGCCCTTTACTTAGAGCTGTGGCCCCTTTGAGCTGTGGCCCCTTACTTTGAGCTGTGGCCCTTTACTTAGAGCTGAGGCCCCTTAGAGCTGTGGCCCCTTACTTTGAGCCGTTGGCCTGTGGGCAATGCATTCCTGTAGTCTGTTTGATTTACGGCCAGTAAGCATTATAATTTGAAACGCAGTTCTACCTCTCTACTCCCTCCTTTGTTAAGGGCTTTATCTGTTCTTAACAAGCAGCATGTCTCGTTTTGCCACTTCATCGCACTTGCTGTGATTTTGCAGTCGCAGGCAAGTTCTTGGTATCAGAAGAAAAAAAATTGATTTTAGCTTGATCAGGGTGCTGAAAAGACTGGTGGTAATGAGTTCAGCCATTTGAAACTCATGCAGCGTACAACGTGTTAAACTATTTAGCTAAAATGAAGCGGGAGAATTAAATGTATTAATTTCAGGCACAATAATAGGGCTTTGCTTACATCTGGGAGTTCAAAAGGTAGCGCCCCTTTTTTTAATGCCTATTTGGCTTTAGAGGAATCGCTCTCAGACTCGGATACTTCTGATGGCGTTAATGATCGCTGGATTTTAATGAGCCGTCCGCGATTTTCAAATTATTCGCCGAGCTGAGGTGTCTCCGTAGGCCATCGATCCCTTTTCGGTGTTAACATCAATTTCGTCTGCCGGTGTTACAAAGAACAGCGCCCCCCCCCCCCCCCCCGCCCCCCCCAGGCAAGCAATATCGACGCTGTTTTGCCCCCCAACCCAGTAACACTGATTAAATCTCACGGTAGACTGCAAGTATGTAAGTCAATAAATGTGATGGAAATATAAGAGGTGAACCGTGGGGGGAAACTGCAGAGCTCAGCAATATACATTTTTGTTAAAAATGCACCGGAACAGACCTGGAACAGATTTGATTTCATGAAAGAAACAGAATGATAATAATAATAATAATAATAATAATAAATGAAATGTGTTTCTTCTGTATACCGCATATTTCATCATTCGCCTTGGTGATATCAAACAAAACAAAAAAAAAAGGAACAAGAGGGAATATTTTTTAATACCCAACAGTCAAAAACAAACTCAAGTGAGTTCATAAATAGGGCTGCGGCAATTTGTTTTAATCGTGTTTTTGCAACAGCCATTTTTTAAAAAGTTGCTTTTTTACCCATTAAGGACGTATTGAGATGTATTGCTGATGTTCACCTGCTATGTGCTGCATAATAAGGATCCCTGCCCTACCCATCCTGTACCATTGGGCTTGCATAGTCTCAGATGAGCATTCCTTAACCCTGATCTAAGCAGCTACATCACAAACAAGCGCTTGGAATGTTCTTAACCGAAAATTCTAACGCTGATGTAACAATCGCCACTGGTAATTGTATGCAATGGAGTTCTCGAACGTATAATTCTGAAAATAAAAAAATATTCCAGAAACCCTACTCTTGAAACGGTTAATGGAAAGGCTGATGGCTGATATTAAGCATGAAAACACGTTTTCTCACAATCAGCCAGCTGCAAAATGGGTGCTCTGAAACGGAACGCCAAAATCAAATGAGGAAATGGACAGTCATTTGTGTAACTGTATGCCATGCAAAGACTTCTGGGATACACTGATGAACCATAATACACAAGCAACAATGCTGTCGAAAGAGGCTAAAAGTAAGACCCGTCTTCCAGTCCTCACTGAAAGGTCTTGTTCACATTATCCAAATCACCCAGATCGAAATGCCAGCTTTAGCACTGAGACTAAAACCGTGAGTGTATTTAGATTGCATTCCTAAACTGCTTTGCTCCTTCTATGTGCCTTTACTTACATACACATCTACTTTATGACAGCAAGCATGTTCAGCAGGTCCTTGCAAGCTACGACCATGCTATGACCTTCAACTTTTTTTTCTAGTTGATCCTCACACAAATTAAAATATAACAAAGCGCTCTTCAACTTTGCGAATGGACTGTGTCACAACCGTCGTGCGTAACTAGCTGTCAATGTCATTTAACTTCTCATCTTGTGCCAACCATGGTTGCCAGTCCAGAGGAGTGTGTTTAATTACCCCTCATGCACTCTGGGACGGGGACGCTGTCCTGGAAGCGCATTTTTTTCCAGTTTGCTGGCGTAACCCTGAGCAAAGTGTAGGGCCCAAACTGAGCCTGCTGTGCAAAAAAAAATGTTTTAATAAAAAAGATCTAATACCCCTGGAAAAGCAATCTGATGATGCAAAGTCATGGCTGTTAGCCAGGTACGAGCAGCTGGTCACAGATTTTCATTCCGATTTGAAAACTACAAAGAATTTCGGCAGGGCAAGCATATTTTTTTACGGAACTCCGAGGGGCAACCACGGTTACGCAACTGGATGATTTATAAAACAGGGATGTAGTTTTAAAACTCAAGCTGTAACACCTGCCCCCAAACTGACCCCATCTCTTACCCACAATCCACCATCACTGCCAGTGCAGTGCCCTTGAACAGAGTCAGAACCCTGAGCGGTTGTCTTGGAAACGGGCCTGCTTCTTCTCATCAGCACCATGCCAGGACGCCTGGCACATCCGTCGAGGGGGGGGGGGGGGGGGGGGGGGGGGTGGCAAGACTTCACCCCCGTGCCTGCAAGGGGGAAGGCTTTTTTTCTTTTTTCTTTTTTTTCTCTTAGTTTGTTTGTTTTCACCCATAACAGACCCATCAAACTTTGCTGAAATATGCGGTTAACTGCATACCGTGAAAAAAAGGTTACGTTTCAAAAATGCATCGGCGACAGGGGCACCGTTTCCAGAACCTTCCCTGAACGAACCGTGCGGAAATCTCATCATGCGGCTCAGCATCATTAATCGCTCACTCTAAATCTGCTCCTATTGGCCGTCCCTGAGGTGGGCTCCTGCTTCTAGGAATCTCTCCTCAGCATCAGACCCTGTTTTAAACTTCCACACTGTGGAGTCTATTGCCATCAAGGCAACACCACCATCGCACCCATTAAAAAATTTTTTTTGAAAACTTTGATTTATTAGTGATGTTTCGCTTGATCTGCATTTAATGCGCAGGCCTATAAGGCTTCAGTGAGCCATTTTCTAAAAGCGAATTACCTGCTCCATCTGATTCCTTTATGTGTTTGCTGAGCATTTAATTTAACACCCATTAATATTCTACTGGGCCAAGTCACCAAGCCTTGCCTGGTACCAAAAAATTTTGGTAAGGAAACTGTTTTATGTACTTCAACATCCTGCCATTCATACCAAGCAACCTCTCCTATTTTTACTTTACATGAATCTCTGTTCACATTTAATACAATTTAAAAAATGAATAAAGTGGTTTTAAGTTCCAAATTTCCTAAAAAAAAAAATTAATAACTAAAAAAAACTCTGGTTATGTAATCATGGTCCAAGTTACATACCTGTGCTAAAATGACACAGAAGCACTCAACTGTTGTACATCACATGACAGACCTTTAACTGTTATGATGCTGCATGTTGTCTTACTATTTAAAATGCTATAATTCATACATTAGTTTATACATTATGTACTTCTATGTGTGTGTGCGTCTGCATGTGTGTGTGTGTGTGCACAAGTGTGTGCATGAGCGTGTGTGTGTGTGTGCACATAAGCATGTGTGCGTGTGTGTATATGGGCTTGTGCGAAGTGTGTGTCTGTGTGCATGTGTGCATGCAGGCGTGCACGTGCATGAGTGTGTGTGTGTGTACATGCATTTATGTGTGTGTATGCCCATGTAAATTCATGAGTGTGTGTGTGTGTGTGTGTGTGTGTGTGTGTGCTCACGTGTGTGTGTGTGTGTGTGTGTGTGTGTAAATTATAGCCCAAAATGGCTATGATTCTATGAACCCACACCCACAGTCGGCCACAGGAGGACAGGCTTCCCCACTGAGTGCTGCTCCTGCCAAGAATCCTTCCAGTACGCCCACCCAGGGAGTTTCCCTTGCCACTGTCACCCAAGGCTCGTGTTTACTGCCATTTTTAGGCTTTAAAGCATGTTGGTATAACTTTTCTGTGAAATGAAATGTTTATAAATAAATTTGACTTTATACAATCTATGAATGCTTGTATGCATTAATTAGTACCGAGACATACCAGAAACCTGCCTAGGACTCGAACCTATGATCAACTGGTGCCTACAGTATGCCCGATATCCTAACCTCTAATCTACCCTGCTAGTCCATTGCTTTCATGCTCAGGTCAAATGGATTCAGCCTCACAATTAAAAAGGTGCATTTCCGCATTCATGAAGTCCTTGATCCGGGAAAACACTGAATCAGCAGCTACGCCAAGACACAGAACATTAAACCGATTTGGGACGCCTCCATTTAATTGTGCAAGTTCCCAAAAGCAGGACTTAGCGCGGGCTTTCAGGCTGTAGACGATGAGCGTGGAGCGGGGATACCAGATAATCACGTAACTGGGGAAACGGATAACAGGCCAGCTTTTGGAGAACATTCTCTTTTGGGATGTTGTGGCATTCGAGGCTCTCTGTTTTCTGTCGAGGACCCGTGCCTGACTTTGAAAAGGTCCTTCTCCACTAGGCTTGTGACGGGGCTGTTTTAAAAAAAAAAAAAAAAAGTCAGGCGATCTTGGCCCAGGACTGAGACGCACACAAGGCACACAAAGAAACAAACATCAGAGAGGAGCTACTGCCCAGTGTAGGTAAGGAAATAAAAAAATCAAAACATTGTCGTTTTTATGTCAGACACATGTAATCAATTTCGGCTTTGTTGTAATGATTTTACATGTCAAACAAACGTTAAATATGTATTCAATAGTATAATATTAATGCAATGCTTTGCTAATAATTGATTATGCCACGTGTGTAGCGCGGATATAAATACATGGGGCTTATTAGACGTTATTTTGCACTACGGAAATAATTACTGAAGAATCGGCAGAGGTCAGAGCTTCGGGAGAAACTGAAAGGTAAAAACCGTCGCCTCCCTCTGAGCGCGGGTGGAGTCCAGCTGGATACTTGACTCGAAATGCTCGCGCCGAAATGCTCGCGCAGTCACTCCCACTGACTCATTCGAACTGCTGCGCCGGGAAGACAAACTATTGATGCACATCTATTTATATAGATTCGGAGCAACCGAGTCGCGAGAGGGCGAGTTTACCAATTATAGCAAATGCATGCGGGCTGAGTGCTGGACACATTCACAGCTGGACAGTTTAAAAAAGGCTCGGAAACTGGCAGAGAGCCCTTTGCAAATACAAAAGAAGCGCTGACTGCATGTGTTCGCTTCACATAAATTGCGCGCGGACGGTAATTTGCGAAGGCAATACAACCTAAATCCATAACCACTTTCAGCACGAGAACTTTATTCCACGGACGATTGAAACCTATTCGTTGGAGGTGCACTGTAGAGAAATAAAGACCGCGCGGATCCTGTGTCCATCTATTGTTCTAATACAGTATCTACATCATATTTTTTGGCTGATTCTTGCGTAAATAGGCATGTTAATGTATGAAGATTTGCATAATTAAAGTATAATAGTTTTTCTTAAAAAAAAAAAAACACTTTATACATACTTACATGCGTATACTAATACATGCATTCAACACGGAATGCTAAAGCACAGACAAATAGTATCTTAAATCCAAAAAGAATATAACTATCCGAACGTAAAAAGGATAATGGGCTATATGTCCACGGGTCCTCCTAGATTAAACTGAATGTGATACGCAAAAATAGCCAGCAGACGTTTGGAAGTACCACGCTTTATTCGAGGACCACAGCTACTCAGCCGATTGGTCGATGTGAAAGCAATTTCTGCGGGCAGCGCTTAAATTGGCAGAGGCGAAAGTAGTACCGGGAAGACTGGAGGTCCGCAGCGAGGCGATGTGATGTGCCTGTGTGTGCTCTCCTCGTGCTTCTGACTAGGCGCGCGAGAGTGAATGTGCTGGCTGTCATCGCTAGCGCGTTCCGTCCTGCAGCAGTTGAGCTCGCTCGAGCGCTCCTAAATAGAGTTCGGCGGCACAGATGTGTTGGAGCAAGCTTTGGCGTATCCTCGTGTTCGCCGCGACAGACACAAAAACAATAACATGGATTTCGTTTTGAGAGTTGTTTTTCGGTGAAACGATGGCTCCGTAGCCCTCGGCAATAGCGTGTAAAACAATGGGAGACGGGCTTTCGGCTAAACACACGGCCCCCCCGTTGGCTTGCTGTTGAATGCGGTTCTGGATGCGCTGTCCCAGGTACTGAATCGCCGAGCTTGTCGGGTGTCTGCGACACGCGCTTCGAGCTGTGTCTGAACGTGGTTTTCAGATGAGAAAGGAGGTGGACTCGTGAATGCTAAATAATCGCACGCGGGTCCCGGTTAATACACCCTCCTGAAAGTAAATGGGATTTCACGTCCTCCGATTGTTTGAAGGATGGAGAGATTTTCCCTGCCTGCCACGCTGGTGCTGGTTCTGACCTGTCTCGACTTGCCTTTGGTTTCAGCAGGTAAGTTTGGGTTCGCTTTGCGTTCGTACCCATGCATTTTTTAACGGACATTTATATTTACATTGAAGTGTTTTCTGTTTATTCTTCATTTTTTTAAACAAGTATGCACGTTACGCCGAGAGCAAGCTAGTGAAACACGGCACTCTGGTGTTTGGCTTCAATGGCTTAATACATTTTGTCATGGGTGTTTTAGAATACACGTAACTAGTTTGTCTTTATATGCAACATTGCGTTCTGCTTGGTATACGAGTGCTGAAATATAAAAGAATACGCGTCGTAACAGAAGGTATGCAACAGATACTGGAGGTAGCTAAACTGAAATACTGCCGTAATGAATGGGAGGTAGGCTATTGTGCAAAATTTTTTTCGCGATTTCCTCGTAATTTGAAACATTTTTTGTAGTTGTAATTTACAGGGAATAGCGTCCTTTTCGCAACGTTCGAATATTTTCTAGTATTTCGTATGAAATATGAGGAGATAAAAAGCCAGAAAAAGCAAAATTTCTGTACTGTAGGCTACTGTGTGTGCACGGAGACTCGGGCGTACACAATCAGTGGCCTTCAACACAAGTTCATGAACAAACAGTCATAACTGATATCTCTCGCGCAGACGAGAGGAGTAAGCTTGTCTCGAGAGGAGCGCGAGTGTTTTGTATTTCAAGCGGCGACTACTTTCGGATTTTTATTTATTTTTATTTAAAAATCGACTAAAAATGGCAAACCAATCAATAGGCTATTGTGTCTTCTTCAATTCAGTTGAACAAAGCCCAAAGTGTGCGTGTCGCGTCAAGGTGGAAAAGTTACGTGACAAATGTTAATGGGGAAAAGCGTGCAATAAATAAATAAATGAAAAATAAATAAATAAATAAATAAATAAATGCCATCGCGTGCTGTCATTAAGTCCATACTATTACAGACTACGTGGACAGATACGTATGTTTTATTATGTCCCCTTTGTCTCTCCAATAAATAACTTGACAAACACGTAAATATCTACCCAATCATAAATGTACTAAACTTTCTTCTTCTTCATCTTCATCATCGTCATCATTAAGAGCCATCACATTGACATAAGTAACGTTAAACTTTTTTTTTCTCTCAGAATGTAGAATTTACAGTAATGAACAAGTCGCAGAATCATATATATATATATACATACAAATCAAGGCTTTATGATTCAGTTCTGCTTTTATAAAGTTTTCCATGTCACTTGTAGTTTCCCCACTGAAGCCCACGGCAGTTTGTTATGGTCTAAAATGTTTGAGAGTAGCCCCGCTGATGAACTACAGTCTGGTGACAGTGATTGCTCTGAACACAACAAGCCCTTGCTCTTATATTTTTCTTTCATATTCGAGATCTGCAGTTTGTGTTGTTTGCGATGCTTATATAATTCAAATTTACTGTGAGTTCTGCGATGCCCTTGAAGGTATGAGATCACAAATCTGTGATTGGATCGTTCTTAACAATCACCACTGGTGACTAAAAACAATGTTAGGACACTGACTTGGAATTTTGAAGAAATAAAAATTCCAAAAAAATCTACTCTTTAAAGGGTTAAAGTGGAATGAGACATAAGTCTGAGTAAGTTACACCATGCTGTGCAGAGTTTGCACTATTAATAGCTAAAAAATAAATAATTAAAAAAACACACACGCATATTGCGAATCTCTCAACAACTCTCATTTTCAGAGTGGCACAATTTATGTACCGGACTCACCTTGAATGTTATATAACATAACATAATGACGAGAACAGGCCATTCAGCCCAATAATGCTTGCCATTTTCCTGACTAAATGAATGCTCTGATCACTTAGACTAGATAGAATCTAACACCGTATCAAGCTCAGCCTGTTTTTCTGGTGGCCGGTGCACAGCCTCACCGTTCTCCCACAGTGAATTTGACGGGTACACGCCCACCTGCTCCATCTGAGCGCTGAGCAGCCTGGCCTGTGTTTGTGGTGTCGAGTCATCGAGCCGATCCCAACTGCTTCTCTGATGTAGTGATGTGAGCGTAAAGTACTGCACGGCAGTGTGGAGGCGGGGTTTGTGACATGGAAACTTGGAGCTGGCAGTGTGGAGGCGGGGTTTGTGATATGGAAACTTTGAGATGGCAGTGTGGAGGCGGGGTTTCTGATGTGAGGACTAGATATCGGTGGCAGTTTGGAGGCGGGGTTTGTGATCCAGGTTCTCGGTACTGGCAACGAGGGGGTGGGGCTAGTGATCCGTGGACTAGGTATTGGCAGCAGTGTGGAGGCGGGGTTTCTGATGTGAGGACTAGATACTGGTGGCAGTTTGGAGGCGGGGTTTGTGATCCAGGTTCTCGGTACTGGCAACGAGGGGGTGGGGCTAGTGATCCGTGGACTAGGTATTGGCAGCAGTGTGGAGGCGGGGTTTCTGATGTGAGGACTAGATACTGGTGGCAGTTTGGAGGCGGGGTTTGTGATCCAGGTTCTCGGGACTGGCAACGAGGGGGTGGGGCTAGTGATCCATGGACTAGGTATTGGCAGCAGTGTGGAGGCGGGGTTTCTGATGTGAGGACTAGATACTGGTGGCAGTTTGGAGGTGGGGTTTGTGATCCAGGTCCTCGGTACTGGCAACGAGGGGGTGGGGCTAGTGATCCGTGGACTAGGTATCGGCAGCAGTGTGGAGGCGGGGTTTGTGATGTGAGGACTAGGTTTTGGCGGCAGTTTGGAGGCGGGGTTTGTGAGCTCAGCTGGTGGTACAGTTCTGTACGGGGGCTCATTTAATGGATGTAGACTCGTTTGCCTTGCCTTGATGCAGCACCCTGACACAACAGTCAAACTCAAAATTTTATTTAAAATAGATCATACAGTAATATAATACCTCGGAATGTGGAATACTACTGGGTATACTTGTTAAGCACACTGGACGAGGACAAGCATTGTTAAGTAGGCGAAATGTCGCTAAATGTAGTGTGCTTAAAGTCCCATGGATAATATGCTTATTTCTGGGGTTTTGCTGAGTATACTCGGGAGCATACTTTTTCAGGAAGTGAACAACCATTTTGGTCCCATAGATATAATGAGAAGCATTGCTTTAATAACCAGCTGCATCTTCGCTGACGTTTTCCTTCTACAACTACAATGACACGCAAGTGATGCATTGCAAAGGTGGAATGAATGTCTCAGAACGGATATTTTTCTCATACTTCCCCACACCCTCTAAACAGTATGCAGCATGCTTAGAAAAAAAGTACATACTTTGAGGACACAGTAGTTGGGAGGCTGACTCAGACACTCAGTCCCTGGCTGGGACTGGCCAGTCATTTCATTTTATCTGACGTTTGAGATTGTGGCTGTAGCTGGGAAACACAGCAGTCAGCAGCAGTAATCACAAGCTACAGCTGCAGGCTACGCACACACACACACACACACATCCCCAGCGAAAGCCTTTTACCATGGTGCACTGTAGCAGTGAGCCGACCTTTGCTCATAACATTAGGGCAAAATAACTGGTGGAAACAAAACCGGCGTGTAGACCAGCTGTCCTGCAAGTAAACAGCACAGCACTGAAACAGAATGACCCCCCATAACACCCGACATTAATATGTGTATTGTATCCAGATTGTGTCCAGATATGAATTAGCCAGATCACATTTACACCAAACATTAATATGTGTATTGTATCCAGATAGTGTCCAGATATGAATTAGCCAGATCACATTTACACCAAACATTAATGTGTGTATGGTATCCATATTGTGTCTAGATATGAATTAGCCAGATTACATTTACACCTGGCATGAATTAGCCAGATTACATTTATACCTGGCATTAATGTGCGTCTCCATCGTCTGCGCTGAGATCCAATCGTGATTAGATCTCGCTTTCCAGCTGAGACAGCAGCAGCGACATCTTCCTCTCCCAAGCGCGCGAGTCGCTGGGAAGATAACTGTAACTGGCTTGTTGTCGGCCGACGTTTCTGACTGCGTCGTTTTTTTGTTTTGTTTTTTTTTTGCAGTGAAAGAACTGTAACGGTGGACCGCCCGTGAAGTTACCCGAAACGCGCGCTTCAGAACGCTACGCTACGCCTACGTACAGGGGTGCGCGACACGGGCCGATCCGTTTCGGGATTTTGCGCCGACTCCTCTTCTTAATTATTCGATTAGCTCAATCACATCTTGGTCTGAAAATTGCACAGGCGCCGGCTACAGCTGCACACTGCAAGCATATCCTAAAGAGTTTACTGTGCTCAAGTCCAGGAGTGTAACCAGCCTAGTCTAATAGAGCTGTCAAAAAACTAAAGCTAAGGTAAATTGGTTGGAACAAAAACCAGCATGCGCACCGGCCCCCCCGGGACCGGAGTTGTGCACCCCTGGCCTACATACAGTAGCCTAGCTGTAGCACGTGGACTGAAAAGGGTTCACGGATTTACACGGGCATTCACAGGGAGGTCGCGGTGCGTACCTGACCACCCGCGGGGGGGGGGTCTGGGGGGTCGGGGTTAGCGTCCCGCTGCTTGTGTGAGCTGAAGGGCCGGTTCCTGGCATAGTGCTGGAAGCTGTCGCAGAGCACAAGAGCATAGGACAGCGGTTACCAACCCCGTTCCTGGAGATCTACACGGCATTCGCTGTGAAAATCAACTCTCCCAGTTGGACTCATATGTGCTCTGGTAGAGCGGAATTAACACTCACCATTTTACTGTGTTACTGTCTTGTGGGTTTTCATTTCAACCCTAATTTGGCACACCTGATTCTTCTAATCAGCAACTCAATGGGATCTCCAGCTGTTGACTGAAGCGTGCTTAGTTTTGGTTGTAGTAAAAGCCTACAGGACGATAGATCTCCTGGAACAGGGTTGGGAAGCACTGCTCTCGCTGTTGTGTGCTTCGTTAGGGTTGGAGTGAAAACCTGCAGGATGGTAGATCCCCAGGAACAGGGTTGGGAAGCACTGCCATAAGAACATATAATGTCAACAACAGGCCCACTTCAGTTCACTCCAGGAGTAGAGATCAGCACACATTCTGTTTCAGGACTGCACTGTTCACCTCCCCCCGAGCGCTGGTCTATGAGCTGCTTCTGCTCTGTGAGAGCTTCTAGCACGATGCTCAGGGTGGAAATGATGGAAAGATCAACAAAGGAGCCTGGATGGATGGCTGGACGTATGGAGAGATAAAAGAACAGAGGGATGGATTGATTGGGGTTGAGCGTCTGGATAAATGTCTTTCCAAATCCAGTCCAAACCCCCTTCTGAATTTGTACTCATAAACAGTACAACAGCAACAGCAATAGCAAGTGGAACAAGAAGAATAAAAAGAAGGGTAAAAAGCAGAAGAAGAGCCACAACAATGATATCTATTCTGAGACCTATTTCTATCCCTAGATGACTTGAAATCATAGAATTTTACTGAGTACTAAAAATCCTTTGAAGATGCAGCCCGGCCATTTGTGTTATAATGCAGACAAGTTATAGAGTTTTATGAAGTTTTAATGCTTCCCATTTCCTCAAGGTTTATCGCGCCTCGGTACAATTATGGGCACACTCAGGAAGAGCCGCGGAATTAAAGCTCTCTTCTGAACGGCCTTGGCACTGCCGACTCTCCCTGCCGCAAATCCAAAATCACATTCCCGGCCGAGCCATCCCAGAGCTGGGCGTCCCGGCAGTACGGCGACCAGGTGAATTAGACAAACCTGTATGACCGAGGGTCACAGACTGCAAGGCTTCCTTTTATGAATGAATGAATGAATGAATGAATGAATCACTGCTTTTATATAGCACATTTATATTGCATATATATAGTTAACAGATGCAGAGCATGCAGGTTAACAGACGCAGAGCTTGCAGGTTAATTAACAGACACAGAGCATGCAGGTTAATTAACAGATGCAGAGCATGCAGGTTAACAGACGCAGAGCATGCAGGTTAATTAACAGATGCAGAGCATGCAGGTTAATTAACAGATGCAGAGCATGCAGGTTAACAGACGCAGAGCATGCAGGTTAATTAACAGATGCAGAGCATGCAGGTTAATTAACAGATGCAGAGCATGCAGGTTAACAGACACAGAGCATGCAGGTTAATTAACAGATGCAGAGCATGCAGGTTAATTAACAGACGCAGAGCGTGCAGGTTAATTAACAGATGCAGAGCATGCAGGTTAACAGACGCAGAGCATGCAGGTTAATTAAAGACGCAGAGCATGCAGGTTAATTAACAGATGCAGAGCATGCAGGTTAACAGACGCAGAGCATGCAGGTTAATTAAAGACGCAGAGCATGCAGGTTAATTAACAGATGCAGAGCATGCAGGTTAACAGACGCAGAGCATGCAGGTTAATTAAAGACGCAGAGCATGCAGGTTAATTAACAGACACAGAGCATGCAGGTTAACAGACACAGAGCATGCAGGTTAACAGACGCAGAGCATGCAGGTTAACAGACACAGAGCATGCAGGTTAATTAACAGACACAGAGCATGCAGGTTAACAGACACAGAGCATGCAGGTTAACAGACGCAGCTCATGCACAGAGGTAAGCAGAAAGAAGCTAGTCCAGTAGCTCTGGAAGATTGTGTGTTAATGACCATGCCTTCCTAGCCTGAGAAGGGAAAAAAGAAAAGCCTGCTTTGTTTAGCCCCTGCAGGGAGGCAGGTTATTTACATGTATCTGCGCTCAGGCGTGTGTGTGTGTGTGTGTGTGTGTGTGTGTGTGCGTGTTTATGTTTGTATGTGTGTGCCTGTGTGTGACAAATTGCGTTTGCCTTTGCTTGTGAGAGCGGTCATTTGTATGTGCACTGATGTGTGTGTGTGTGCGCGTTTCTGTGTCCCCGTGTGTGTATGTGTGTGACAAATTGCACTTGCCTTTGTGAGACTGATTCATTTGTATGTGCACCGGTGTGTGCGTGCGTGTGTGGGTTTGTGCGTGCGCGCGTGTATGCGTACATGTGTGTGTGCATTTGTGCATGCGTGTGAGCGTGCGTGCGTGTGTGTGTGTGCGTGTGTGTGCGTTTGTGCGTGCGCGCGCGTGTTCTGTATGTACACAGTGTAAGCACGCACAGACAGGCACCGCTCCGCTGTCTGTGTACACAGATGCGCCGGCAGCGTTGGAATGCACGTGGGAATCTCATTTAAGGCGGTAATGGCTCACTGTGGCGTGCAGAGACGACCCACAATCCCCCTGGGCTTCCTGATGTGTGACTGTGTGCACAGGCGGCCCTGGAAAATCACACACAGCACTGCTCTAAATGAGAGCAGCAGGTCCTATTCTTCATAGCCAAACTCTGTTACTGTATTATCTGTCAATGTACAGTATATTTGGTATTTACTACTTCTACTACTACTACTACTACTACTACTACTAATAATAATAATAATAATAATAATAATAGTAATAATATAAAGAAGAATATGTTTATGATTTACATTGTTTTATTTAGGCAGGTGTATCATATAAATCCTCAGTTCTCCATTCGCAGTAATGACCTGGGGTGTAAAACTGCGCAGCCAATGACCTAGGATTGCGCAGCCAATCAGAATTAGTCATCCAGTAACCCCCCCCCCCCCCCCTTCGCGCCTCCTGGCCGCGCGGTCGAATATAGAGCCTGACCTTTATGGTGCCGGTGCCAGGGAAACAAACCCAAGCCGCTGCCAAAAGAGAAGCCTTTCGTCTGTAAAGTCGCACTTACAACTGCTGCGTTAGTCTTTCCCGCTCCACGTACATCGTTCTGTCGGTTCACGGCCAAAATGTAGAACAAATTTAGAAAGAATTACAATCATGAGATCCAAATAATTAAAAAACAGAATTAAAGCCCATGAAAGAGAGAAACAGACACAGACACACACATACACACACACGCGCACACACGTACATGCTCACACACACACACATACACACAGCTCTTATAAAGAGGCAGCTGTCAGCCAGAGCAGTAGCTCAGACACAAGCCGTTTTTACCCCTTTAATCCAATCAAAGAGCCTTCGCCTGTTCAGCCTGCAGTCATGGCAGGAGGTTTGAACAATGTGTGTGTGTGTGTGTGTGTGTGGCGGGGGGGGGGGGGGGGGGCGGTGCCATGGCAGTGATTGACAGCGTGGCACTCTCCTCACAAACTGCCGACTGCATGGAGGAGAGAGGCCCCGGGAGTTAAAAGCACTCTGTGGGAGTCGATTTAACACCAAACGCTTCGCTGTGTGCACCTGCCCATGAAACCCATGAGGCTGTCACCGGAGAGTGATATGCATCCTGAGAGGTGAAACAGAGAGAGCCAGGGCCCTATGGTCCACAGCGCCCGCCTCGCTGAGGAAGAGGAGCAGACCGGGTGTCGTCATGGCACCACACTTCCATGAACATTTTCGCAAAGCATTAAAACGATACCCTTCCAGCTGGCTTTCCACTGAAAGGCATTAAAGAGCTGTTTAGCAGAGAGAGAAACGAGGAGGGGGGTGGGTGAAGACAGATGAAGAGGAGGAGGAAAGGACAAGAAAAGTGAGAGTGGGCTTTCTTGAGTCATGACAGTCTGCGTTCAAGCTGATAAGTCAGCCTCAGAAAAAGCCTGGATCTGGTCATGTGACCGGGGTCATCTGTGACATCATCTCCAATGGATTTTTACAGTCCAGCACCAAAGACCCTCTGTCGCCCCCTACGGGCCGTTTGAAACCAATGCGTCCTGCAGTGCATCCTGCTTGTGTTTAAGGGTTGAAAAATGATGCAGCACACAAATGACAGTCCAGTAGGCTGTTAAGGGATCGAGGGAGTTCAGGGCTGCCAGATTGGACCACTGAGGAACTTCTTCTGTGAGCCTGAACTAGAGAAACAGGGAAGAACTCTACAGGGTCCCAGAAAATCTCTGGCTGCCATACAGCCCAACAGAGCTGCAGTGTGGCACAATGCTAATGGGACCGGTTTGTAAGGTGCTTGTAATTCAGGTTCTTATCCCTAATCGCTTCAGTTAAACATCCAGCTGCGTGACCGGAGTGTTTCTGAGAGGGCGTAAGCCGCGGAAATCGCTACGAATGAGAGCGTCCGTTAAGTACCGCCCGAGAGGTGCTAAAGAGCATCAGAGCGGGGCAGGACGAGTCACAGCCGCTTAAACTCAGCAAAGCGAGCGCACCGCTGCCCCCTGTCTGCACGGTGGTGTCACGGGTGACGTCACAGCTGTATCGCAGGGTTGCCAGATTTAGGGCTAGTCAAAACCAGACACCATGCACGCGCACGTGTCGGAACTGATCCCAGGCGGAGGGGGGGCAGGACGGGGGGGAGGAGGAAAAAACGAAATGTGACGGTAGAGACGGAAATTCATTACAAACGAGCGATCGGGTTACAATCTGTTATCCAGATGGGACGTTTATATAGTCCGACGTGGGAACGCGGACCGGTCCAGTACAAATAAATTTAGAACCTTGGCATTCTGGTCCAAAACAGGCGCATCTGGCAACCCTAGCTGTCCGTCTGCCAGTGCTGGGTTCAGACCGGCTGGACGGAACTCTTTGCCAACGTGATTGTAATGAGTCGCAATGTCTGGATAATATATTTTATTTCGTAAGTATTGATTTTTTTTTTTCAGTTTCCGCGCGTGTTTTTTTCCACACAAAGCTGGAACGGCGCGTCCGTACAGAAAAGGCACGCTGAGAGCCGCGAGCCGATTGGTCAGCGGAA
The DNA here is from genome assembly GCA_039654925.1 of Anguilla pacifica. Lineage (NCBI taxonomy): Eukaryota > Metazoa > Chordata > Actinopteri > Anguilliformes > Anguillidae > Anguilla > Anguilla pacifica. The sequence goes on along the minus strand of CM077284.1, from coordinate 81,363,983 downwards.
AAGCTTAGCGGTCGGTCCTCCTTTGCATTCACGCCATAAGTGCTGGCATTTTAGGCAGAATTAAAATGGCCGAAATTACGAGCGCTGTCGATCACGGTTGCCATGGAGTTTAACCGCAGGCCTGGAGAAAGGTGATCCGGCCATGGAGCCCCCCCCCCCCCCCAAGGTTACACCGCAGTTCTCTCGCACAAATATCATTAGTTTCTTAAAAACCGTGTGGTTTTTAAGTAGATATTTTGCAGGTGGCGCGGTCCAGGTAAAGCGGTTGAGAAAGAGAGGGATGGAGAGAGTGAGAGTGAGAGAGATGAGGAGCAGAAGGTGAACTCCTTTCATCCTTATATGAACACCAGATACCTATTTCTGAAATGTAACTTCACTGCATGTCCATATTAGGTCAGTGCACTAAAGTCATGACCCAGCTTAACTGAGCACAGCGCCGAAAAATCTTACCTCTCAGCATTTATCACACTGGGCAGTGACAACAATCTCAAAACTACGTTTTTTTAAGTCAAGTACATCCTCAAGTACATTTTAACTGTAAGGACGCTGATTAGACTCACGACTGATTAGACTCACGACTGAAAAAGGGAACCCAGATAGTAAGCGACTCCGGGCCGGATCTGGTGCAGACCTGGTGCAGAATCAGAGCAGATCTGGCCCGGGGTCGTTTGCCACCTGGGAAGCGTTACTTTTTTTAATCTCTACAAACGAAGCAACTTCATTTTGATCCCTGAATTGGCCAAATCGCATTGGCAGAGAAACCAAGACTCGTAATTAAATCAAGTGGTGACAAAGATAACTGAATCCAGACTGAAGTGAACAGGGTCTTGAAAGGCTCGAGCTGGATTGAGGGCAGACAGAGGCCACACAGGAAGGAGTCTGTTCACACAGCCACGCTGCGATTCCCAAACTTCCCGAGCCCACAAACACCTTATGAAAGGCATGAAGGCACAGGCATATATGTGTGTGTGTGTGTGTCCATGCATGCGTGTATGCGTGTGTGTGTGCAGAGAGAGAGAGGGAGAGTGAGAGAGGGCGTGAAAGAGTGAGAGAGAGAGAGAGAGAGAGATAGGTCAGGGGAAGGAGTGAGATGCCACAGCACTGCACCAGAAGGAGAGCCGACCCCACAAGCCCAAAGGCACGTGGCGGTGTAACGCTCTATTGATTTTATCATCACGCCTTCTGATATTTCATTAGAGAGAGGGAGGGATAGAGGGAGAGAGGGAGAGAGAGAGAGAGAGGGAGAGAGAGAGAGAGAGAGAGAGAGAGAGAGAGGGAGGGAGAGAGAAAGAGATGAAGAGAGAGACAGACAGACAGAGTGAGAGAAAGACCCTATTCTAAGGTGGAGAAGGGGGGGGAGGCGGGATGGATTAATTCCTGATTGCACATAACTTATTCAGAAGGGTAAAGTACCACATGGAGGAGAAGAGTGCTTCGAACCTTGGGCAGGAGGTCAGCAGTGTGGATTAGTGGTGAGCGTGGAGAGAGAGGGTGTTTCCCAGGTCTTGGAGAGCCACAGGATCTGCAAACAATTGACCCTTTTAAGACCAGGCCTTCTGGAATGCTTCGTCTGTTTTTTTCAAAATTACACCTCAGTGTTCTAGAACTCCACTGCTTTCAATGACCAGCTAGTGACTGTTACATCAGCGTTAGATTGTACCGAGAAGAACAGTTTAATTACATAATTGTGATCTCACACCATAAAGGGTTAAGATCCAAGAAAACAAGGTGAGGCGAGTTAACTGCAATCTTATCACTGCTTTTCACTGTAAAGTGCTTTGGGTGTGAGCAAAGCACCATGTAACTATGTAAATGCAAGCCATTACTATTATATTACTGACCAATGAAGTGCTGACTATGCAGGAACAGCAACAGACTGGAATTACATCTAATTACTGTCATTTAGCAGACACTCTTAATGAGAGCGGACTGCTAAATTATTTTTTAATTAATATCTATTTACACAGCTGGATATATGCTGAATCAATTCAGGTTAAGTACCTTGCTTGGGGGTAAACCTGGGAATCGAACCTGCAACCTTCAGGTTGCAAGCCCTGTTCCTGACACGTTATAGTACAGGGTTTAGGGTTTAGGGTTCCCTGGCGGGTTCGCGCGGCAGGCACGACGGAGACCCGCGTGACAGACTGCGAGCTCTTAGCCCCTCCCACTTTCCCATGAGTGCGTCTCTATCAGTAAGAAGGCGAGGACTTTTCTCTCACGTGTGCTCTCCTTTCATATGAGTAAAGCTGTCTGCGGTGTGCTAAGCTAGCCTACCGCCAGTCCCACCGAGTCAAAGGGGGTGGATGAGAGGGGGAGAGGGGGGGTGGGTGTGGGGGATTAAGCCTGATACGACTGTAATGGCCAAGATCTCTGCGTTACGCTTCAGAGAGCGTTCTCCTTGACAGCCCTCAGAGTCTGAGGACTGGGCCCACAACGACACAACAACTGGGCTCTGACGACACAGCCAGAACAACACTGGAACTCTCTGTCAACCAATCGGGCTCCAACGAACACTGGAACACCCCTGCAACCAATCGCACACCAAACAGAACACCGGAGCTCTTTGTCAGCCCATCACACACACCAACGGAACACCGAAACGCTCCGTAATCCAATTAATTGCACTCCAATGCTGAGAGTGCTTACAGTGACGCAGCTTGGCACGCCAGTAACATCCAGTTTCACAAAGCGAGGTTATTGAGTTAGCCAGCATGCTAACTTTTTGCACATGTTTTGAAGTGCATTGAGCTTTTCATCCAATCAGGTTCAATCGAGTCTGAAAGATAGCGGATTAAATTCCAGTTACCTCGTTTGCTTTACGTGATATTTCTTAAGCCTCTTTTACATAATGAGAAAACGTGACGCCTATTTCTTTATCTCCCTCGCTTTTAAAACGAAGATATCTCTTCTTAAAAATTATATCTTGGGGAGAAATCCGAATTAAGATAAGTAATTTTTATTCCATGTGAGATGCTTTCTTTTTCCTCAGTTATCATCCTGCTCTGGCTGCAGAGCTGCATGCAAAGTCCAATTTCTCATTTTCCCATTTTTGGAGGATTAAAATAAAGTAAATATATAAATAAATAAATTGGAACTGAATCAAAAGAAAAATCGTCGTGACTTTGTACAGGACTGCTGAACTTCTTAGAATGAGATGTGACAGACAGAAGCTTCAAAGAGCGATTAATCCTCATGTTTCTTTATCAGATCTGGGAGTGTGTGTGGGGGAGGGGGGGGGGGGGGGGCTGAATGACCTCTGTGACCTTGAGAGGCTCCGCCCCTCTCTCTTTAGAAGATTCCGCCCGGCACCTCATTTGCAAGCTCGCGGTTTAGCGATTATTTGGCGGAAGCGATAAATGCTTCTCCGCGCGTTGGCGGCAGACGAAGACGTGTTAATGAACGCATGCCAGTTAATTATTTAATTAGTTAATCAGCCCCTTTTCCTATCGCCCCGAGGGCCCCCAGACTCGGCCAAGAAAGAGAGGAGTTTCATCCTTCTTTCCATTTTTTCACTCCCTCGCTACCTCCAGAGAGAACTCGCCCTCTGAATGTCCTGCTCGCAAACACATACTCGCATACACACACACACACACACACACATACACACATACACACATACACGTACACATGCACACATGCACGCACACACATGCCAGCACACGCGCAAACGCATACTCGCATACACACACACACACACACACACGTACACATGCACGCACACACATGCCAGCACACGCACAAACACATACTCGCATACACACACACAGACGCTCACACACACGTACACACACACACACACACACTCACACACACACACACGCGCAAACACATAATCGCATACACACACACACGCACAGACACTCACACACACTCACACACACTCACACACACACACACACACACACACACTACACACACACACACACACACATGATTTCAGCAGCTCGCTCAGGCATGTACGTGTGTGTCTCTCCACCTCCTTTCACCGCTTCCCAGCACACTAAAGGTTACTGCCCGCCCTCTCGGAATGACAAACATTATTACGCCGTAAAACCCAGGAAGACTTCGGCGACCGCGATGGCTCTGCTCCTTGAGGATGTTAAACCCACGAAGCCACGAAGACGTAACCCGACCAGCGGAAACTTCTAGAGGGCCACACGGGGACGGGGGGGGGGGGTCTGCGTGTGGAAGAGTGACCTTTGACCTGCGGAGCAAGAGGGGTTGCGAGCGATTTTGAAAACGGATCGCCATGACGACGCCCCCGGCTTCCTGAGTATCCCGCCACTCAGAAACACACTCCCGAGGGCGTTCGAGCACACTCCAGCATTCCTTCTCTCGTTCTTTTCACGTGGTGCCGCGTAACTATAAACTTTCTTTCTTTTTTCTTTACACCCAATACCAGAAGTTGCTTGCCTCATTTTTACACAGAACTAAATCAGAGGAGACTATTAGTCTGTGACCTTTGACTGGAAATTACTATAATGTTTATACGTCATCATTTAATATCGGTTTCTGACAATAGAGATTATGGAGATTGAAATTGAGGTTGTGATCGCAGACTGGGTGGCGGGTGCTGACTGCAGTTGAGGGGGGTGGGGGTGTGGGATTGCAATCACGGACTGGAGCGGGGGTTTTGGGGGGGGGGGGCACTTTAGGACTGGCAGGGCAAAGGGGCAGGGGCAGGGGCTGAAGACACACTTGGGCCCTACCTATGCACAGAGTAATATCTCCTTGTGTTTCAGAGAACAGTGAACTGCATGCAGCGTGCTAAAAATCTGGGACTCAAACTACTCTAGGTGCAGAAATGTAGGCCCATTCACGCTACCCGACCAACCAGAATTAGTTAATCGTGTCAATGGCTCCGTGTAAACAATTGTTCAATGGTTGAACCTCTTACTTCCCGGTCGCTGTATTGACTCTGAGAAAAGTAGAGACCCTCCAGAGGGGCATGGCTTCTATGATGTGGTACATCTCCCCCCTCTATGACATCACAAGTGCTGTGCAAAAGTTCCAATGCCAAAAAATCTATCTCTTCATTTTTTAATTCATTTAGTCAGTGTTTACTCAAAGACTGAAACGTGTGTAGCCTTGGTATTTAATACTGTTTCAGAACAAACACTTCTAATCTAACATGCTGTGAAGGTTTAGACAATCAAAGATAAATTCCACACAAAGGTGTTCTCTATGCCCTCAGCCCTGTAGAGATATTCATTCTGAAGTAGTTGCAGAAGTGTTTGTCATGTCATTGTACACACACACACACACACACACACACACACAAGTGCGCATTCTCTCACGAGCTCTGGAACATTTGCTTGCCTTTGAGAATCGGTGAAGGAAAGTGGGTGCTACAAATGCAAATTTGAATACAAAACTTTATCATCCAGACAGTGGCGATTTACCTTCATGTTTGAAGTAAGCCAGGGTGGCGGGGTGGTATAACGGTTAATGAAAGAGAGTTTGTAGCCTGAAGGTTGCTGGTTCCATTCCCAGCTAGGACAGTGCCATTGTGCCCTTGAGCAAAGTACATAAAACTGAATTGCTGTTGTATTTATCCAGCTGGATAAACGGATACGATGTAAAAATGCAAAAAGTTGTGTCAGTTGCTCGAGGCAAGAGCATCTGCTAAAATGGCGGTAATGTGATGTGTTAATGCAATGAGTGGCAGCCGTAGCTTGAGCTGAGCAGGAGGACACACACACACACGCACACACGCACGCATGCACAAACACACACACCTCCTGAAGAGATTCTGCTGAAATGCACAACAACAGCAAGTAGAGGTCAGCTTTTTCTTTGTTCTTTGTTGCTATGGTGATCAGGCAAAAAAAAAAAAAAAAAAATGTGGTTAGAAAATGACCAAAAGGTGTTTTAAGTGTCTTTCTGCAACTGTCCTCGAACTAAAAATAAAATAAAAAAAAGGACCAAAGAAACTGCCTGGCCCGTTTCTCGACGGTTGAGAGGAGGTGTGCTGCCGGGAAGTCTAACGGTCGATCTCAGCGGCGGCAGCGGCGGCGGCGTCTGGCTAGATAGCGAGCGAGTGAGTTTCAGAGCGCTCTGGGAGCAGAAAATGGAGGCGTTATCAGAGGGATGATCGGGTCCGTGCCGCGGCGGCGGCGGCGGCGGCGGTTCTGCGCGCGGTGGGACCGCTGGCCACTGACAGCCCTTTATCAGCGAGTCCGGCAGAGTCATCAGAAACACAGCGTACCCTCCGCCTGACCTCCCAGCATGCACCTGTGCACAGAACTACAGTACAGAGACCGGCTTGCACCTGTGTATAACTACTGCACAGACAGACACACACACACACACACACATACACACACGCACGCACTCGCACACACGCACACACACACACACACACACACACACACACACACTCGCAAACACTCACACCTGCACACACACACACACACTTGCACTCACACACACACGCACTCGCAAACACTCGCACACACACACTTGCACTCGCACACACACACACACACACACACACACACAAGGTGGACTCAGCGCACTCTTAATTAGGTAAGGTGTTTTCGCAGTGTCACCTGCCTGTTGAGGACCCTTCCAGTGACTGGCTGGCAGGCTTGGTGACAGCACTAATAAAGCAGAGAGACAGGGTGCCCTGTTGCATGCTGGGTAGGAGAGGACGGAGGACACTGCAGTTAACCGCCCCCGCCCCCCCCCCCTCCAAAAGTCACCCTCTAGTTCCCTCACCATCTGCAGCGCTGAGAGACCGAAAGGTGCGGCAGTGACACCCCCCCCCACCCCCCCACCCCCCCCAAAGGACAGGACATTCCAGCACACTTTAATGCATTTAAGACGCCATCGCTCGCCGAACATCGCTGACGCCGCGCTGCGAAATCCAATTTTCGCGCCGGGCCGTAAAAAAATCGAAGATAACGAATTTAAACGCGCCTCGCGCCTCTGTGTGGGGAAAGGTCGCCTGTCCCCGGAAGCGTCGCGTCTCGCAAAACCGTGACACGCGCGTACAGAACGCACAGAGGAGCACGTGCGGTAAATGCGCAGGTGACGGGCCATGCGTTGGCGACGGGTGGAAAATGCGTCCGCAGTGTGTAGACGCTCTTATTCACAGCGACTTTCACACCTGTTTACACGGCTTTTACATCCATTTATAAAGCTGGGTATACACTTAAGTGCCTTGCTCAAGGGTACACAACGGCACTGCCTGAGAATCGAACCTGCAACCTTTAGGTTACAAGACCTCAACCATTATACTACACTGCCGCCGACTCCATCCTGTATACACCAGGTAGATGGTGCATAGAAAGTGTATGCACCATCTTTGTTCCTAGAGATCTATCATCCTACATGTTTTCACTCCAACCCTGACAAAGCACACCTCATTCAACAGCCAAAGATCTCTTTGAGCTGCTAATTAGTAGAATCAGGTGTGCCAAATTAGAGTTGAAATTGAAAACCTGCAGGATGAAAGATCTCCAGGAACAGGGCTGGGCAGCCCTGCTGTAGACCAATACATGTGCAATTGCAATACGCTTGCATGCTTGGAAATTAATTTGCTTTTAGAGCCACCAATCTGTTTATTAGTTTACCTGCCAATGTACCTGTGCTGGAACAGGGTTGGGCAACCCTGGTGTAGATGATTCATACAGGATGCATAGATCGAGTGTAGATGATACATGAAGGGTGCATAGACAGTACATAGATGATTCATAGAGGATTCATAGAGAGAGCATAGATGATTCATAGACGATGCATAGAGAGTGCGTAGATGATTCATAGAGGATGCATAGAGAGTGCGTAGATGATTCATAGAGGATGCATAGAGAGTGCGTAGATGATTCATAGAGGATGCATAGAGAGTGCGTAGATGATTCATAGAGGATGCATAGAGAGAGCGTAGATGATTCATAGAGGATGCATAGACAGAGCGTAGATGATTCATAGAGGATGCATAGAGAGAGCGTAGATGATTCATAGAGGGTGCATAGACAGTACATAGATGATTCACAGAGGATTCATAGAGAGAGCGTAGATGATTCATAGAGGATGCATAGAGAGTGCGTAGATGATTCACAGAGGATGCATAGAAAGTGCGTAGATGATTCATAGAGGATCCATAGCATGCTGTGCAGAAGACGCACAGTCACTAACTCTCCCTGCACTGCGGGCCCCGCTGGTGCAGTCTCGGCCTTGCCTGCGGTCTTGCCCAATCGGACGGCACTTCAGACTGATGTGCCAGGTAGGGAGAGGATATTGGCAGCAGGGCGTAATCTATGGGGCCTGTCAAACCAGGAAGTGCGTCATTTAATCTTTTAACAGGTGGAGGGGCCGGGGAGCAGATAACAGCTTGGGCCTTTATCACTCTGCTTTCTCCAGAGAGGAAGGATCCGGTAGTCCAGCACAGCTCACAGACTCAGAGCTACAGGAAGGACCCGGTAGTCCAGCACAGCTCACAGACTCAGAGCTACAGGAAGGGGCTGGAATCCAGCACAGCTCACAGACTCAGAGCTACAGGAAGGACCCAGTAGTCCAGCACAGCTCACAGACTCAGAGCTACAGGAAGGACCCGGTAGTCCAGCACAGCTCACAGACTCAGAGCTACAGGAAGGGGCTGGTACAGGGAACACTGCCCAGCTGCCTGGGCTACAACAGACAAACCGGCAGACAGACAGGTAGTCAGATAGATAGATAGATAGACAGACAGACCTACATACAGACAGACAGACAGACAGACAGACAGATAGATAGACAGATAGATAGATAGACAGACCAACAGACAGACAGACAGGCACATATTCAAATATTAAGAGACATTCAGACTGGCAGACAGGTGGGCAAGTAGATGCCTCTACATCTGGAGTGTCTAGCGAGGGCTGATTCATTTCAGGGCTTCATCCCAACTTCTGCTCCTAATTATCTGAGTTTGCCAGTGATTTATGTGATCTGGCATCCTTTATAAGGCCCTGAGCTCCAGCTGCAGATCCCCGCGTGTGTATCCTCGGACCTGGATCGAAGCATACACCTGTTCACAAAAACAAAGCCAGGACATAATTGGTTTGAACAACAAAAAAAAACCAACAGATACCTCCCAGCTGTCCCAAGACAGGAGTGGTGCGCCGTGTAATTTAGCCAATCGATGAGAAAGTGATGAAACGCGTGGAAAACCGGGGGCTTTATTCAATTGGCCGAGCAGTCCAGCCGCCTTACGGGAAGAGGAATATGATACTACAACTTTATTACTCCCTCATGGGGTGAATAAAAAGGGCGGCATTTGCTGTGTGTACAAACATGCATCCCCCACACTGGGCTAGTGCAAAGAAAGAAAAAGGCACAGGACATTGGGACGAACAGAATTTATATTACAGGGCTTTAATCTCAAGGCGGTGAGATATTGACACACGGACTTCCACACGTTTAAAGGCCCAGCGTGGGGGAGGGGGGTAATCACTCTGAACAGTAGATTTCTGCTAGGTTTTGCAATGCATCTCAGGAGGATTGTGCGTGTGTGTGCGTGTGTGTGCGTGTGTGTGCATGCATGTGTGTGTGCGTGTGTGTGCGTGCGTGTACATGCGTGTGTGTGTGTGTGCATGTGTGTGTCTGTGTGTGTGTGTGTGTGTGTACATGCGTGTGTGTCTGTGTGTGTGTGCGTGTGTGTACATGCGTGTGTGTGTGTGTGTGCATGTGTAAGGAGGGTTCAGTGGAGCCGAACTCCTCCAGGCTGCCGCTGCCGTATTCTAACAAGCAGAGGTTCCCAACCGGCCGCAGCAAAATGGCCGCCGTTCGCTTCGTTCTGTGTTCACTTCAGTCGCGTTTCGGTTTGAAAAACGTTCATGTGACACTTCTGTGCTCTCGATTGCTTTTCAGTGTAGCCCCCCCTCCCCGCAGAATCTCCTGGCACCCATCTTTAAGAGGAAACAATTTTACATAACCCTCGAAGGCTGCTGACAGATTCATGTGAAGGCAACGAGGTGTTTTTCATTTTCATGAAAAACAAGTTCTGTCCAAGAGAAATGTGCCCAAGACCTCAAGCCAGGTGAAAATCATTCCTAGCTGGTCAAAGCCGGTCTCTAGCTGGACAAAGCTGCTCAAAGCTGGTAGAGTAAGCTGGTGGTGGAACTCTGGTGGACTAGCTGACTATATAGCCTGGTCAGCTGGTGAAGAGCTTGTTGACCGGCTAAAAGTGTCAAAAACACAGCGGTCTCTGCTGAAAATTCCAGCTTAAACCAGTTTTACCAGCTTAGGCTGGTTTAAGCTGGACATTTTCAGCAGAGACTGATTTAAACAGAGCCTACTGTACTTTATACAACTTGGGAGTTTTAAAATGATTTCAGGCAGCAGTAAATAATTGGAAACGAACCACCAGGGAGAGAACGCTTATTTGGGCAATCCCAAGCACAGGTCACGCAAACTGCGTGCACAAGCCCATTTAAATACATTACTGGCCAGGCCAACCAAGCATTTTTCTGTGAGATTTACATGCTGATATACGATCCTCTGGGACCTTTTTAAAGTTGCAGGTGTTGTGTACTTGAGCTTTCTGTTTTACTCTATCGCAAAGAGCCAAAAGTGGCCGTTGAAGAGCTTTGCTCATGATAGGGATCTTCACAGGGGTCTGATTGGTTAATAAACTGAAAATACTCCACACAGTACAACCTGGTTTCAATCAACACTTCCTCTCAACTTTGACTCACAATTAATTGCGAGCATCTCTTTGTTTCTTAAAAAAAAATTCAATTTGCACCAGAAAAAAATAATTTAGCTGAAAGCTAAAGGTTAGGGCAAATTTTGATTGAATTCAGGTCTATTTTTTTTTTCGTTCTTCATTTGTCAATGATTGGATTAAATGGCAAATAAAGTAGGAAGTGATGAGATTTACAGAAGATGTCCTTGTCTTTCACAACTGGCACTGGGCAGACCAGCGAAGTATGGGCTTTAAAGCTGACTACTCCTCCTGACATCCGATTCTACCCGGCCCTTTCTTCTTGTCACTGGGTGTTCTGTTTTTTTTTGGGGTTTGTTTTACCTTACCTGATTTTTCACTGGTTCAGGGTCAGTCTTTTCCCAACTTTCCCGTCTCCCGTAGTCTTAGTGACATCACCTCTGCAAAAAGCACTACACGAATAAAAAAGAAAATTGAACATCCAACTAAAAGTCAACCAAAAACTCTACTGAATGTCGCCCTCAGAAATAAAAAAAACACCAGTTCACCACAGGTCGGTACCTAACAGGTGAGGAAGCTTTAGTTTATCTCAGGATACAGCGATCTGTTCGTTGGGTTTTCCAGAGAAGCAGGCCACAAAAGCAGGCCTCTCCTAAATCAGCTCGCCGTGGGAAGGAGCTGTCGATAAGGGGGGGGGGGGGGGGTTGGGTAAATTACAGCGGTTGGGGTTATTAGGCAGGACGGATCGCTGACTGAGGTTTTGCCCGACGGCGCGGCTGGCCCCTGCCCCGTTTCCCGGGAAACGCCTCCGCACACGCGCAGCGGTCCGACAGCGCGTTAGCCATTCCGATTAGACGATAGTACAGTGTGTCAACGGCTCCTGCAGCGTTTTTGGGAAGCGGGGGCATGCGTGGCCTGGGGGGGGCAGGGTTGGTGTGGATGGCGGGGGGGGGGGGGGGGTGGCAGACGTCCAGGAGCACGCTGTTTGTCAGGCCGCAGCCCAGCTGGAATCCCCCCCGGACGACGCTAACGCTGTGTTAGCGGTCGCGGCGCCCTCGCCCCCCCTCTGGAGCGGGACGCCCCGCTCCCGAAACCGCGCGGAGATTCCGTGCGTCCCCCCGCGGCGTCTCTTCTGTTCTCTTCTGTTAATTAGGGGGGGGGCGCTAATTAAACCGTTAATAAATAAATAAAAGAGTCTGATTCTCTGAGAGTCTCACGCTCAACGCCCTCGGCCCCCGCTCTGCTCTGAGAAGAAAAACAAAACGGAATAAAGTAAAAATAAAAAAAGAAAGAAGTAAACGCATCAGCGCAGGAATAAGCAACTCCGCCACGTCCGATTTCTCTGCAGAAATTCATCACGTTTAGAGTCGTGACACGTTCAGCCTTCCCGCTGCTGTACGTCGATGAGTCTCAGCACTGTGACTCAGCATTCCCAATGCTGTGAGCCAACATTCCCAGAACTGTGACTCAGCGTTCCCAAAAATTCCCAAAACCGGAGCTAAAAATTCCCAAAACGGCATCTGCATTCCCAGCACTGTGACTCAGCATTCCCAATACTGTGAGTCAACATTCCCAGTACTGCGACTCAGCATTCCCAAAATATCTGGAGCTCAAAATTCCCGAAACGGCATCTGCATTCCCAGCACTGTGGGCTGGCTTGTCCGCGTGAGAGAGCCGGGCGATCCTTATCGCGTCGTCCCGGGCGTGCGCGGTCAGCGGGTTTTGCGATTGGTTAACGGCCGTATAACAGCGCACAGCCGCATTAATGATTCATGTCCAACAGGCCGTTAGCACTGGCCGGGCCCGCTGCCTTCTTTAATACGGTTTCTGTGTGCGCGCGCTCTGCTCCACACAGTCAGACACACGGGCAGCCGCAGGGAATCAAACTCTGTGCTCCTCTCCACACAGTCAGACACACGGGCAGCCGCAGGGAATCAAACTCTGCGCTCCGCTCCACACAGTCAGACACACAGGCAGCCGCAGGGAATCAAACTCTGCGCTCCTCTCCACACAGTCAGACACACGGGCAGCCGCAGGGAATCAAACTCCGCCGTGCCGAGACTGGAGCCCGCAGAACAAGCCCCGCCCCTCTGGCCGGCCCCGCCCTCCCATCTCTTAAGCCCCTCCCCTCGGTCAGACCACACGATAATGGTAATAGCACTAATGACATTACCTTACCTCACATAATGTGAAAACCAATTTCATAAGAACGTTATGAAATTGTAATAAATATTACAGTTATCGTATTGTAATATTCGTGCAGATGGAATTCAGACCTGGTTATGCACACGCTACATTGGGACTGAGATGCATCACTGCAAGGGAACTTTAATGAGATGGATACACAGACTTTGAGACAGACTACAGCCCTCGAACTGTAAATTCCAACCACAGACAGGAATATTTATTGCAGCGTATAACTTGCTTTGCCACCAATTTGGGCTTTTTATCCCTTTTCTCAACGGGTGACAGCCAGTCAGAGAGCCAAAACATCCTGTCATTTTTTCACTCAAAATCTCAAGGATGAATTTTTGAAAAAGTTACACCTCAAAAGTGCTTGCGGGCGCAAAAACATCACTTTCAGACAAATCCTCTCGATGTCGGGAGAAAACTACTTGCTGACTTTTCAGGGGAAAAAAACTAAACCATAACCACCGGTATGAGGGATTCATTAAACAGTGCTATCTCACCATGGGCCATTAACAAACTGTCTGCAGCCTGGCAAGAAGTTTTACCCGGTCTACAGGGTCCTTTAAGCCTCCAGTTTCTGTTGTGCGCTGCAATTCACTTCTCCCCTGAAATGCGTTGTACTTGACAGTCTTCTATATAACGTATTGGAAACCTTTACTGCATGGTCTCTGGTTGGGGCTTCTTGCGTTTTCCACGGTTTTCCTTGGAATGTTTCTCCGCCATCTTTTCCTGGGGTGAGAATAGAAATGATGACTCACTCTCATAGTGCGCCCTGAATTGCTTCCCGCCTGGAGAATAGTGCCATGCCGGGGTGGGGGGGGGGGGCGGGATTTTTATGAATTTCTGCATGGAAACTACTTTTTTTTCAGGATAAATAAATGAAGGAGAAGAAGCAAAAAGCCCATTCTCAGCACAGCGGGAGTTAGCCGAATGCGCGGGAGCTGTACGCTTTTCCCCTCCAAACTTGGAAGACAATACTTCATGAAAATAATACGCTGCCCGCTTGATAAAGCAACCCGGCACCACTCACCGGAGAGGCTGTTCTCCATCTACACCTCCTTTTCTTATTCCCCCCATCCGTCCTCAGGGCCTCATCTGTTCCTCCGGTTGTGTCCATCGGTCCCATCATGCACCAAGCGCCTCGCATGAAATTCCATCTCTAGGAGGCTCTGACAGTGACTGAGAGGCCGAGCTTAACACGCACACAAACTCACACCCGTGCACTCACACACACACACACATACACACACAAACACACACCTGTGCACGCACTCACACACACACACACACAAACTCACACCCGGGCACGCACTCACACACACACACATACACAAACACACACCCTTGCGCAGTCACACACACACCCGTGCACACACACATGCCCATGTGTGCACATGCACCCACAAACACACACAAATACATACACACACACAGACTTCAGTCTGCTCTGTCTGTATAGGATCTGCCATTACTCCATCCCTTATGCAGACTTCAGAAAGAGTGACAACTTCATTCTGGGACTTGTTTTCGCCTCTGAGGAAATTGACAACTTCATCTCTATTCTCTCATCCCTCATCCCTCTCTCTCTCACACACACACAAACACACACAGAGACATACACACACACACGCACACACACCTACACACACACACAAACAAATACACGCAGACACACACACACACACACACACTAACGCATACACACACACACACTAACACAGACACACACTAACACATATACACACAAATACACAAACACACGCACACACACACACAGTATATCTCCAGATATATGGAATTTATCTCCACGCATCACTTGTCCAGCCCAGTCAGCTCCGGGGTTCTCATCCATAATACATCGCAGATTTATGAACACGTCTGCCGTCTCAATCTCACAAGACAGGTCTGACTGCCACAGAGCGGTGAGACCTCTCTCTCTCTCTCTCTCTCTCTCTCTCACTCTATGTCTCTCTCCCCCCTCAATCTCTCTCACTCTATGTCTCTCTCCCCCCCTCTCTCTCTCTCCTCTTTAATCTGATGGGAGCTTGGCGTGGTGCACTCATAAAAAGGTGAACACGTATCAGTGAGGAGCAGTGGTTAGAGTAGCAGTGTGGAGCAGCGGTTAGAGCAGCAGTGTGGAGCAGTGGTCAGAGCAGCAGTGTGGAGCAGAAGAGAGCAGCAGTGTGGAGCAGCGTTCAGAGCAGCGGTTAGAGCAGCAGTGTGGAGCAGAAGAGAGCAACAGAGGGAGCAGCGTTCAGAGCAGCAGTGTGGAGCTGCATTCAGAGCAGCAGTGTGAAGCAGCGGTCAGAGCAGCAGTGAGGAGCAGTGGTTAAAGCAGCAGTGTGGAGCAGTGGTCAGAGCAGCAGTGTGGAGCAGAAGAGAGCAACAGAGGGAGCAGCGTTCAGAGCAGCAGTGTGGAGCTGCATTCAGAGCAGCAGTGTGAAGCAGCGGTCAGAGCAGCAGTGAGGAGCAGTGGTTAAAGCAGCAGTGTGGAGCAGCGGTCAGAGCAGC
>CM077284.1:81288634-81346134 GCA_039654925.1 Anguilla pacifica | reverse complement strand
GTGTGTGTGTGTACGTGTGTGTGTGTGTGTGTAGGTGTGTGTGTGTGTGTGTGTGTGTGTAGGTGTGTGTGCGTGTCTGTGTGTGTATGTGTGTGTGTGTACGTGTGTGTGCGTGTCTGTGTGTGTGTGTAGATTTACAGGCAAATCCCTCGACTCAGACAGTGTTGCAGTCTAAAGGCAGGACCAGCTAAAGAAAAGCCATCCCTGGCTGTGGAGACTGTGCATAATTACCACTGAGTGCAGAGGAGAGTTTCAAATATTAACTCAAGAACTTTTCCCCTATGCATAACTTCAGAATTTAGGAAAGAGCTGAATTAATTGCTGCTGCTGGGTTTCCCATATTTGTTAAGGCTCTGTTCCAGGGTGTGGATGGGCCCCATGGTCTGGTATCTGTTAAGGCTCTGTTCCAGTGTGTGGACCCCATGGCCTGGTATCTGTTAAGGCTCTGTTCCAGTGTGTGGATGGGCCCCATGGTTTGGTATCTGTTAAGACTCTGTTCCAGTGTTTAGATGGGCCAGTGTTTCTGTGCATCTATAAGGTGTGTGTGTACACATTTTATTCCTAACAGAAGAAGGATGTGCGTATGCTGCGGTTCATCCAGGAAGTGAACACCACCACACGCTCCTGTGCATTATGGGACTTGGAGGAAGAGACGGACTACATCGTGCACGTTCAGTACCTCAGCATGAGTGGGCCCAGCCCGCCAAGCGAAGCCCTGCACTTCCGCACCCCAAAGGAGGCTGAGCAGCTGGCCTCCAAAAGCAAAGGTGAGCCCCAAAAACCCGCACGGTCAGAGACCGCGCCCCAAAACCGCACAGTCACAGAATGAGCCCCAAAACTGCACAGTCACAGGCTGATCCCCAAAACCGCACAGTCACAGAGTGAGCCCCAAAACCGCACGGTCAGAGACCGCGCCCCAAAACCTCACAGTCACAGGCTGAACCCCAAAACCACACAGTCACAGACTGAGCCCCAAAACCACACAGTCACAGAGTGAGCCCCAAAACCGCACAGTCACAGACTGAGCCCCAAAACCGCACAGTCACAGAGTGAGCCCCAAAACCGCACAGTCACAGGCTGAGCCCCAAAACCGCACAGTCACAGAGTGAGCCCCAAAACCGCACAGTCACAGACTGAGCCCCAAAACCGCACAGTCACAGACTGAGCCCCAAAACCGCACAGTTACAGGCTGAACCCCAAAACCGCACAGTTACAGGCTGAACCCCAAAACCACACAGTCACAGGCTGAACCCCAAAACCGCACAGTCACAGACTGAGCCCCAAAACCACACAGTCACAGGCTGAACCCCAAAACCACAGTCACAGACTGAGCCCCAAAACCGCACAGTCACAGGCTGAACCCCAAAACCGCACAGTCACAGGCTGAACCCCAAAACCACAGTCACAGACTGAGCCCCAAAACCACACAGTCACAGGCTGAACCCCAAAACCGCACAGTCACAGACTGCACCCCAAAACCGCACAGTCACAGAGTGAACCCCAAAACCACAGTCACAGACTGAGCCCCAAAACCACATGGTCATAGACTGTGACCCAAAACCGCACGGTCACAGACAGAGCCCCATGTACAAGAAGAGCATTTCTTATACATGCAGAGAGCGCCCCAAAATCCCTGTCACAGAATGGTACCCCTGTACACATATTGAGCCCCAAAAAATGTACTATAATACATTAGAGAATATATTTGGATGTTGGGGGCATGCATATTGTCCTCCGTGTGGACCAAGCCCTGAAACCCCAGTTTCATAGAAGAGTTCTATTCCATACGGACGGGACCCCAAAACCTGTCCTCATAGAATGGTTCTGCCTCCATACACACTGAGCCCCCCCCAGTGAGGTTTGGGGGGTACAGGGTGCATCCCAGCACCTCACTCCTTAACCTCCCTATGACTATAGGGCCTTCAAGTGCAATCAAAGTCTGAATTTTAAAAAACGCATGCAGTGTTTCAGTCTCACAGAGTAGCAGTGCTTTGCGTTGCCCGTCTGATGAGGACAATACATGCAATTACAGGAATGGATGAACGGATTGTAAAGCGTTAGGAGAACACTATGAATGTTTCATGAAGTCCGTATGAAAGTATTGGAAAGGGTGACTCAGACGTGCCCCAGCTCGGTCATTTCTCCCGTTTGTTTTGATTACAGGAAGAAGTGCGAACAGTTTGAGGGCATTCATACATAAGTAAAAAGGCAGGCAGAGCATGCTCAACCCGCGTCTTTTTTATTTTTTTTAAACCATGTGCAGTGTATTATCTGTGTGTGTGCGTGTGTGTGTGTGCGTGTGTGCAGGTGTGTTTGCGTGAGTGTGTGTGTGTGTGTGTGTGTGTGTGTGTGTGTGCACGCATGTGTGTGTAGTCTGTGCGTGTGTGTGTGCAGGTGTGTGTGTGTGTGTGTGTGTGTGCAGGTGTGTGTGTGTGTGTGTGAGTACACACGTGCGTGTGCGTGTAAGCAAATTACATTTCCCTCAAAACCCTAGATTGAGAGTGACTGAAAAAACAACACCTTCGCAATGCCGTGGGATGCAGTGAGTCAGTGGAACTGGAAACAAAGAAAGCGTGTGTTGGGTGTCGGTACTTGACACCCAGCTTGTCTGCACTTGAGCCTGCAAACATCCCGAAAAAAACATCAGCGGTTCAATACACCCATCATCTTTCCCCAGCCCGCGGGGAGAACACATCCATCGCTCAGCACTGTCCGAATATTACACCTCCCACCTGTCCACAGCCCTCTCAGTACTCAGAATTATCTCTGTGATGAGGCCTCTGGCAATAAAAGCTCACCTCTACCAGGGTTTTTTTT
Source organism: Anguilla pacifica (assembly GCA_039654925.1). NCBI lineage: Eukaryota > Metazoa > Chordata > Actinopteri > Anguilliformes > Anguillidae > Anguilla > Anguilla pacifica. Next base: position 81,343,317 of record CM077284.1, on the reverse strand, counting down.
TTTTTTTTTTTTTTTAATCCCTTTTAGACGTGAGGTCACAAATATGTGACTAGAATGCTCTCAACAACTGATCATTCATTCCGCTTGGCGACTGAAAGCAATGGAGTTCTAGAACACTGACTTTTTGGAGAGAAAAAAAAACATTCCGAAGAACCTACTCTGCAAAGGGTTAAAAAACATGCCATCTCATTTTACAGCATTACTCCCATGCAACATACTCACAGTCAGAACAGCAAAAGGATACCAAAAGTGGGTTAAAACACACAAAACAAACATAAAAAGGAAGGAGGGGTGATCTGAAATTTTAAAAAATGTCTGACTAAATATCGGCAATGAGATAAATGACTTGTAGAGGACAATTTGCACAGATTCTTCCAATATTTATGTCCTGGGTGTGAGCTGAGAGAATCAATAGGAAATTGTACGATTCTACAATATGAGAGAAAGACAGTTTTGCTTAGATTATTTGGATAACGTTTGATTGTCGAGTAAGAAGAAAAAAAACAGTTTGAGACCAATGACATCAGCACTGGTCCAAACGTTCTCCAAACTGTGCCCCACGCCACTGTGTGTACACCAGACCCCAGCGTCGCGCCTGACCGATGTTTGAGAAACAGTGACTTCACACTCAGCTGTCACTGAGAAGAACCCTTCATCTCCATGGTGACCAGGTGCGCTGGTGTTCGGGGTGGCAGCTGGTTGGAGTTGATGAGCTTTGGGGCTCCCACCCGCACTGGCTCTGTCTGCCCCCCAGGGGGAAACAGAGAGTAGCGGAGGGCTGCTGTACAAACTCAGAGAGGCTGAGTTACTGGAAGACTCTGGAAAAATGACGAATTTACTTAAAAACACGGAGTTATCAAGTACAAACTGAGAAATGCTGAGTAATTTAGAAAAGGCCCTGTACACACACACACACACACACACAGAAACATGCACACACCCACAAACATGCACAAATACACACACACATACACACACACAAAGACAGACACACACACACGCACACACCCGCACACACACACACAGACCAATATGGATACCTAAGATGTGAAAGCACCCCCACATTAGCAATAACTGCAACAAATGATAACTGCTTGCATCAACAATAGCTAACAAGCAAGCCAGCAAGAATAAATAAATGCAAAATAAATAAATGTAGAAATAGGAGTAAAGCTAGCCCTGATTTATTCCTAAAGCTAGCCCTGATTTATTTAGGGCCACGAAGTTCATTTTGGCTCTTTCCTCTCGTGTCAGCCTGATAAATGTCTGTTGTGGTGTGGAGTGACTGCCTGCTTCTGATAATGACATTCCCTCCATCCATAGAACGAGAGAGGGGGGGAGAGAGAGGGAGGAGAGAGAGACAGAGAGAGAGTGACGGGAAAAGAGAGCGAGACAGAGAGAGTGAGTGAGGGCAAAAGAGAGGGAGAAGAGAGAGAGGGAGAGAGAGACAGAGTGAGCGAGGAAGAGAGAGAGAGTGAGGGGGAAGAGACAAGGGAGGAGCGAGAGGGAGAGAGACAGAGAGTGAGAGAGAGGGAGAGAAAGAGAGTGAGGGGGAAAGAGACAAGGGAGAAGAGAGAGAGAGAGGAAGAGAGAGAGAGGGGGGGAAAGAGACAAGGGAGGAAAGAGAGGGAGAGAAAATTTAAAAATTTTTAAATTTTCAAAACCTCTTTATTTGCTCAAAACAGAGTTTTCTAAATACAATGACGCTATTTTCTCAAAAAGCAGAAAAATAAATTAAAAAATGTAAAATAAATAAATGAATAAATAAATACAAAAACATAATTTAGCTCAAAATGAGTCCAAAAATCAGGTCAGAGAGAGAGGGAGAGAGGGACAGAGAGAGTGAGAGAGAGAGTGAGAGAGAGAAAGAGGAAGGGGAAGAGAGGGAGGGAGAGGGAAGAGGGAGGGGGGGGGGGGGGGTGGAGAGAGCTTTTTGGCCAGCAGTGGTTTGGCAAAGCTTACGCTTTAAAGGATGTAGGACATGGGTGTACAGAAAGGGCTGATCCATTTCAGCATTTTGTGCCAACTTCTGCTCTCAAGTATTCAATTAGCTCCATCATATCTTCATCTGAAATTTATATGAATACCAGCTGCAGCCACAGACAGCAAGTGTGTCTTAAAGACTTTACTGTGCTCAAGTACAGCAGTGAACCTGCATAGTATACAGAGTTATGAGGTTGTTTAAGGTAAATTATATCAATAGACATTTGGCCAATAATCATCTATCCCCTCCCTAGCATGCTGAGGCTTGGTCAGAAATTGATGTTTCAGCAAGACAGTGGTCCCTGAGCTTGACCTGAAAAATCAACCAAGAAATGCCTGAACTGATCACAAAATGTATGTTTTTGCAATGGCCTCCTCAGTCTACAGACCTTCCAGGTTGACAAATTGTGTTTTGAACCGAAGAAGACAGTCCACGTGCGGGACTGAAGGACCTTGAATTCGATTCTGTAAGGAATCATCTTGGTCAAAAAGATGACCAGTCTCATAAAAGACATGGAAATGGTGCATTACAGCAGCACTTGGGAAGGGACTCTTCAAAGGGGGAGTCGCAGGTTCAAATCCCAGGCAGGACACTATCATTGTACCCTTGAGCGAGGTACTGAACCTCAACAGCTTCAGTATACATCCGGCTGTGTGAATGGATGCTATATAAAAAAATTAATGTTCTGTTGAAAATTGTGTAGCGTGTAAAGTCGCTCTGGATAAGAGCATCAGACAGAATGCCTGTAATGCAATGAAAGCATGTTTGACAGACAGCTTTACAACTGTGGCGAGGACCTTGAAGTTGAAGAGGTGTTTGTAGGTCAAATAATTATTCAAAATAGTTTAACCCCTTATAGTCTAAGAGAAGTCCAGCATGTGAACAACATTTCACAGGGTTCATCTATTTTCATCAATATTCAGAACAACATGATTTCACATGCACGCAAGCACGTTGGATAAGAGCATCTGCCACAATGCCTCCAACGCAACGAAAGCATACTTGACAGATATGCCCCAGTGCAAGAGGAGATATTAGAGAGCCTGAGGTTGTGAGGATGACTCTAGCAGGGAGAAAAAAAACACACACACACACACACACACAATTCAAAAAGCTCTCCAGTTTTCCGACCTTTGAGCTCACACGAATGAAATGGTGGTCTTCGCATGGCGCGCAGGCGGCGTTTCCTGGACGACGGGGGGCGGGGGCGGGCGGGTAACGGATTGCTGGGTAACGGTCCAGCGAATCGGATCGGCCGGCGTTCCCCGCGCGACAACCGCACTCGCTCCCGAAAAAAAAGGTCGCCCTCGGATCCAGATCCAATCTCCGCGAAGGCCGGAGGGGGTGTCAGCTCCTCTCCCCGGCGACTCCCACGATGCACCTGGGGCCTTCCCGTTGATCCTCGGCCGCGTTTGAAAATGTCGCGCGCCTGGCCCGCCCTGGGATTCCCCCGTCCGGCACCTGCAGTCGACGGTTTGTCAGCAAAACCCCCGCCCCCGCCCCCGCGCCCCCACCTCCGCCGCACGTCGCCCCGGCGACGGCTCGCGGCAACATCGACCCGACGCCGCTGTCGGCAGAAAGAGGCGGTAATGGCGCTCGTTTGTGGCAGTTACCGTTTGAACGATTTCGAACCCGAGCTTCCGTTTCATTCGCTGGCGACGTTGATTTAATTAAAAGGCGAGCGGCACAGTGGCGAGCACGGCTGTTTCACCAAACAACACCAGTCAGCGCTCACAAAACCGCCTGGGGGGGGGGTGTCTGTTCTGCGGGAGAATTCTCCACACTGCCGGCTCACCTGTAAGTTGCCGTGGTGACTGCAGCGGCGGCTAACCGGCCAACGTTCTGAACCTCTGATGGTGCTTCATTTCTGACAGCGCGCAATTATCTCTCTCTCTGTCTCTCTCGCCACACAACACTGAGCCACGAAACCCAGGGGGACCGATTTAAAAGCATAAAAAAATTCACATGCACACACACATCCTCACACACACGAACACGCACACACACATACACACAAACACACACGCATACGCACAAACACACACGCACACACATACAAAGGCACATGCATACACACACACACGCACGCATACGCATACACACACACACCCCCCTCACTGCTGGATACACACACACACACACACACATCCACACACACACCCCTCACTGCTGGATACACATCTATACGAACAGACTCCTTTATTTGGCAGGCGCGACTGAGTGGCTGTGGAACATGAAATTGACCCGAGCTCTGAAAGCGTCCGCTCGAGCGAACGCTCAGAGCCACAGCATGGCGTGAGTCCCAAAAGCGTCCGAGCGAGAGCACCTTCTGTACCGCAGCACCGTTTAGCTGCTAAAAATGTCCGGCTATTGAACCTAATTCCTAAATTTTGAAAATGCCCAGCGTCACTTAAACTCTAAGAGGGTACATACTGTAGGAGTCCAATGTACATCTGCTGCGCTGCGGATATCGATCGGAGTAACAGAGTCGTAAAAGCGTCCACCGCGGGCCCTCGATATTTACCGGAAAGCTCTAAAACAGCCACAGCGTGTGCTGAAGTCCCCCGCGGTCTGAGTCCCCAGCACATCACATCCACACAGGAGTGGCTGTTGAGCCCAAGAGCTCTCAAATCCTAAAAAAAAAATGTCCACATTAGAGTTCCCCTTTGAGGCACAGTGGGCATGATCAAAGTCCTTAAAGTGTACCAGAGCGGGTGATGCGTGTGTGTGGGGGGGGGGGGGGGCATGGCAGACTCCCATCCACCCCCACCCCCCCCCGTTCAAAGAACTCATTACAGCGCGATCACATACTCTGTAACCCCCCTGCCCCCCTTCCTTCCCCCCACATCCACACAACAGACCCCGAGGACATCATCAGGTCTCTCTCAAACCGCCACTGCCCCTCCCCGCCCGCTCCCCCCCCCACCCCCCCAAGCCCAGATCAATTCCTCTCCTCGCTGTGATTAATCCCTGCTCAAACGCTGCTCCTCAAACACACATCCTGCCAGCGACACCGCTGCTTCAGCATGTGTGTGTGTGTGTGTGTGTGTGTGGGTATGTGTGTGTATGAGTGTGTGGGTATGTGTGTGTGTGAGTGTGTGGGTATGTGTGTGTGTGTGTGAGTGTGTGTGTGTGTCTGTGAGTGTGAGTGTGTGTGTGTATGTGTGTGAGCGTGTGTGTGTGTGTGTGTGCGTGTGCGTGTATGTGTGTGTCTGTGAGTGTGAGTGTGTGTGTACGTGTGCGTGTGTATGTGTGTGCGCATGTGTGCGTGTGCGTGTGCGTGTGCGTGTGTATGTGTGTGTGTGCGTGTGTGTGCGTGTGTGTGTATGTGTGTGCGCATGTGTGTGTGTGTGTGTGTACCTGAGTGCGTGTGTGTGTGAGTGTGTGTGAGTGTGTGTGTGTGTGTATGTGCCTTTAAAGCTCCTGACACAGGTTAAACGGTGGGCTAATCAAGGGGCTGTCAGGTTTCTGAGAAGCCCCGCCCCCGCCTCCCCCCGCCTCCCCCCGCCTGCCCCCGCCTCCCCCAGACTAATGAGGTATTAGTTATGGAAGCCGTGCGGTACCGCTGGAGGAAACTGAACCAGGTGTCTCGTCAGTGGGGGTGGAGGTGAGGGGGGTGGGTGACTTCAAACGCACTTTGACGTGAGGGAGTCTCTGGAAGGTAGAAACGAGAGTGGAATTCAGAAAGCTGTCCCCACAGAAGCCCAAACAAGTCAACTGCAGAACACATTTATTAGTGTACACTACAGCAAGGCTGCCAAACCCTTGTTCCTGGAGATCTAACGTTCTGTAGGTTTTCAGTTCAATCCTAATTTGGCACGCCTGATTCTACTAATTAGCAGCTCAATTAGCTCTCTATCTGTTGAATGAGGTGCACTTTGTTAGGGCTGGAGTGAAAACCTACAGGACGGTAGATCTCCAGGAGCAGGGTTGGGCAGCCCTGCTCTAGCTGTTGAATTAGGTGTGCTTTGTTAGGATTGGACTGAAAACCTACAGGACAGTTGAGACCCAGGAACAGGGTTGGGCTGCTGTGGTCCACAGGTAAGCTGCTGAAGATGTGAGGTCTGTGGGCACATTACTGGACAGGCGAGGAGCTGAGGTGTGCAGGTAAATGATGTCATACAGGTGGAGCTCACGGCTCTGCTTCTCTCTCTCTGTCTCTCTCCTTCAGACGAGGTGAAGATGGAGGGAGTGGGGCAGACCACTCAGCTGAGGGCAGGGGAGCTGATCATCATCGTGGTGGTGCTGATCATGTGGGCAGGTGAGAGACGGACCGTACCAACGCCTGGATCCCCCCCCCCCCCAACCCCCACTCGCGGGAACACACAGAAACAGTAAAGAACCGAACTAAAGAGGCTGTATGAAATGCTTCTGGAGAAGAAAAAAAAACTCAACCAGTGTTATGTATTGGATGTTGATAAGACAGCCAATCAGCACCAAGGTTGTACAGCCTGTCAATCACATGGAGCTGAGGCCTAGCTGCTGACTGGCTGTTTTATGGTCAGCCAATAGGTAGCAGTGGTAATGTTATCCCCTGAAGCATTTCACATGGCCTCTGAAGCGTGGTTGTTTACTACTAGATCAGGTATGATTCAAGAGAAGAAGACAAAGAGAAAGGCAATACGCCACACGGTGGCTACGACTGTTATTGCATTCGATGATTATCGTAGTGATATATCCCTAGTCTGGGGTAGAGTTATTACCCATGGGAAGAGAGTGTGGGGTAATTGAGTTATTACCCCATGGGAAGAAAGTCTGGGGGAATAGTTATTACCCAATATGAAGAGAGTCTGGGGGAATAGTTATTACCCCGTGGGAAGACAGTCTGGGGTAACAAAGTTATTACCCCATGGGAAGAGAGTCTGGGGTAATAGAGTTATTACCGCACATGAAGAGAGTCTGGGGTAACAGAGTTATTACCCCATTGGAAGAGAGTCTGGGGTAACAGAGTTATTACTCCATGGGAAGAGAGTCTGGGGGTAATAGATTTATTACCCCACAAGAAGAGAGTCTGGGGGTAATATAGTTATCATGTCATAGGAAGAGAGTCTGAGGTAATGGAGTTATTACCCCATGTGAAGAGAGTCTGGGGGGTAATAGAGTTATCATGTCATAGGAAGAGTGTCTGGGGGTAATAGAGTTATTACCCCATGTGAAGAGAGTCTGGGGGTAATAGAGTTATCATGTCACAGGAAGAGAGTCTGGGGGTAATAGAGTTATTACCCCATGTGAAGAGAGTCTGGGGGTAATAGAGTTATTAGCCCACGGAAGCTTTCTGCTCTCTTGACAGATTGACTTCACAATTTCACCTCAAGGGCCAAGACAATAAATCACCCACAGACTTTAGGTATTTAATCAATTTTACTGAGTGAGCGAATAAGTGAACCATGGTGTGTGTGTGTGTGTGTGTGTGTTTGTGTGTTTGTCTGTGTGTGTGTGAGTGTGTGTGTGAGTGTTCGTCCTCTGATTAAGTCAGTTTTAATCGCAGTGATTAAACAGCTGTTAAAATCGAGGTCATAGTCATTACACACCCAAATGAATTCCTTCACCAATGTATGCGATTCCAGTTGGCTGCAAATTGTCAAGACAACGCAGCTTTTTATTCAAATCGACAGGCAGGAAACCTGAACTCCACGTAATGTAAATTATCGCTAATAAAACTTTCATTTATATTATAAAAGTTTACAATTTTATTTTATTTTAACTATTTTTACTGGATGGAACGTTGTATGAGTTGCGGGACTATTTGTTTTTTCTGATCAGGACCAAATGGAAAAAAAAAAACATATGAGATACCATTTCGAACCGATCTGACTGGGTTACGGGCTCCCGATTGTCAAAAAAATCCGGCCACAATCGGTTTGAATTCGTCGGGTGTGAGAGGTCACGCCAGCCAGATTCTGCGTGTCAGTTCCCGTTGACCAATCAGGAGGTGGCTCCGTGTACGACGTTTTGCCCGCTGTGCTTTTTTTGCCGACTGTAACGACCATCTGACTCGGCTGGGAGCTCGTGTGGTCTACGCTATCGTCCGACCGGTTGTCACGATCCGAACCTCGTAAAGTGCGAGAGGGCATCCGATCTCCCAACATCCTAACCCGTGAGGAAATCGCATAATGTAGGCCCACCCTGAGTTGCACCGGCTACTGTGGTTTCAGGACTGACGTCACGGTGATATTTTGCGCATATTCTTCCCTGCTATGAAAGCTGGTAAAATGCACACGGGATAGCTTTGCATTGTCAAACATAAAAGTGTGGGCCTTACGGAGCGGAGAAAGCTGGTGTGACACAGGTCAGGTAAACACACTCGCCACCACCTTTCCCTCTCACGCTAACATTTTCCATTTGCGTTTCCATAGATACAAGCAGACTATTCTACACTATTTGCTGTGAAACAGACATGCACACGACTTGGATGAGCTCACTGTGCGCTTGCTTATTAAAAGATGAGAATGATTTTATTTATTTAATTTTTTTACTGTGCAAATATGTACCAGTGGGGAGATATGGAAGCCAGATGAATTTTCTGTATATAATTAATGCCTCTCAGTACTTTAGTCCCAATGAACCTCTGGTTTAATTTTTACTGTAATTTATGTCATTCAGGTTTTTATCCTCTCTAATTCGGAATCACCCATCGCTCGAGGCTCTGAAGGTTTTACTGTTCTCTCTCTCTCTCTCTCTCTCTCTCTCTCTCTCTCTCTCGCTCTCCCTCTCTCTCTCCCTGGTCCAGGCGTGATCGCCCTCTTCTGTCGCCAGTATGACATCATCAAAGACAACGAGCCCAACAACAACAAGGACAAAGCCAAGAACTCCTCAGAGTGCAGTACCCCTGAGCACCCGACGGGGGGGCTGCTGCGCAGTAAGGTATAATCCCCCACCACCCCCCACCCACCCCCCTCTCCACCACGGCCGCCTCCAGCCCCCCGGGCAGGTGAATCGCCCCGGCGACCAACACTTCCACACCTCCAACACCCAAACTGTCACCCTGCACACCTCCATCCCTGCAGCAAATTCACCCTCACCCCCCTCCTTACCCCACCCCACCCCACCCCACCCCACCCGTGCCCCTCACCCCACACCACCCCCACAGGTGGCAGAATCCAGTCCAGCCCGGTGGTGGTCGCAGTGTCTGCAGATTTTTGGTGCATTTCAGCACTGTCCATTCTTCTGAACCAGTGGTGCTCAATATTATCCGAGAAAGTGCAAGCTTTTTGTTTCATCCGAGCGGCAACACACCTGATTCTGCTAATCAAGGTCGTTAGCAGAGACCCTTGTGGTTGATTAGTGGAATCAGGTGTGTTACTGCTGGGTTGGAACAAAAAGCCTGCATCCACAAGAGCCAAGGACCTGCATTGTAAGCATCTGATCTGGTTAAATCAAGTCCACACACTTTATTCTCAAGGCTTTAACTAGCTGCTGATTGAAAGGGAATCTCAAAAACCAGCAGACACTGCGCCCCACTAGGCTGGAGTTTGACACCCCTACCTTAACCCTTCCCCCATGCTAAATCCACCCCAAATGTACAGCAGAACCCCCGCCCGTTCTCAAATTAGCAACAGTACGCCTCCACAGGGTTCCCACTCATTTTAGGAGATCGTTTTCCAGGACTTTTCAAGGGCATGCCTTAGACTTACAGACATGAAACATGGATAATGGTAGCCCGAAGCCGGTGGTGGACCGAGTGGGGGGGTGGGCAATGTGCAAGTACCATAACCATTCAAAACTTTGTGCTGCCGTGTAAACTCAGCAAGGTTTTCCAGGACGAGTGGGAACCCTGCTCCACTTCCTCAGTTGCCTCCAAATCCCCTCCCCCCACCCCCCCCACAAACACCCGTAGTACCTAACTGAAGCAGATAGCTGTTAAGTTTAACACTCATAGTCTCAACTTAGAAAACCAGCAGCACCAGCAACTCAAAAGTGCTTTGGACCCATAGCCTACTACTGGCAGCCAGCCCAATGCAATTACACTGAAATGTAAATATAACACAACTTTGTGTTTGCAAGCACAAGAACACTCACACCTGGACCTAACCTCCTTTTACTGCAAATTCACGCACCGGCAACTTTACCTGAAGCCCTGCCCTTCTTACTTCCTGCTTCCTGCCAGGGACGTTAAAATTAGGAGGAAACAGTTGTTATGTCACCTTACTGGCAGAACGTCGAGGTGCTCCACCCAGGGCTGTCTGGCGATATTATCAGGCCCGGGACAAAATTATATTATTATATTAATCCTGGACCTGGGACAGTTATATTTAACAGAAGTTCACAGAGCAGTAACCTTCCCCCCTCCCCTTCCAGGGCCTCGGACCACATACCCAGTTGTCCCCCCCCCGACAGCCACCCTGGCTCCACCAATCACGTAGTACATTCAAAACCAGTTGAACAACGCCAAAGGAGATTGGTGGATGATGCTTCCCGATAGTGCCCACAGGGCGTCAGGAAGGAGAGTCAGAACGTATCCACCAATCAGTGTCAGCGTTGTTCCACTGGCGGTTGTATTCTGAGGTTCCTCTCAGGTTTAGAGCTGTAATGCGACGGCACAGCTGTCCAGACCGTTTTATCGTCCCTGCTTTGGGCCTCTGAGTGAGTTTCTGAAGGACAAGATTCGGAACTCAAGAGGCTTTCCACTCTGTGCCAGAACAGCTGAGCCTCCTGGCAGTGAATAAAAACACACACACAGACACAACATATACACACACACGCACACACACACACACACATATAGACAGGCTCATGTTCACACTCATGCTCACTCACACACAAACACACACACACTCGCACACACACAAATACAGACACACACTCATGCTCACACACACACACACACACAATACTCAAACGTTCATGCTCACGTTCACACGCACACACAGACACACACACACAGGATGCTCTGCTTTTGCCTGGCTGGCACCATGTCCATCGCAGAAAGACAGTCAGTCTGCCTGAGATTTTCCCACAGTCCGTCCTGCTTACGGCCTATTGTTTGTTTGTTTTCTGGCTCTTTCCAGTTCCCCAAGAACAACCGGAAGCCATCTGTGAACATCATTGAGGTGTGACTGTTCATTCTTCCGCGCAGCGAGACTTGACTCAGTCCAAATCTTGCGTTGGAAAACGACGAAGAGACAAAAACAAAAAGTAACAAAGAAACTTGCTTGAATAAACCGGGCCCCCTTCTACTGCTGCTGCTGCTGCTGTTGCTCGGCATGCTGGGAAAAAGCCGGGAATTCTGGGAATGTCCTCCCTGCCCGGCCGGAAGAACGTAAAGATTCTCTGGGTTAAAGGGAACCCCGGGCCAGGTTGGAGCCTTAGGCTTGAAGGGGGGGGGGCTCTCGGTGAAGAGACAATGGGTGGATTTTGGGGTTCCACTCCTCTATGGAGCTTTGGGGGAGACCAGGACAAAGCCATTGACTATGGGAAGTTGGAAGGGGGGGGGCAAGAAATGAGGCATAAGGAAGGGGGGTACAGATAATGGGTAGAAGGACCCTTTTCCTCACCCTTGCACGCTGTTACCGCTAAACTTGCAAATCCCCCCCCTCCGCCCACCCCCCCCCCCCACCCTTGCCCTGGGACTGAGAGCGTGATGGCGGCACACCACAGGCCACGCATCAGACTTGATTTCTCTCTCGCTCCTAGTAACAAACTGCCCCTCTGTATCGCTCGCTCACACACACGCTTCAACACCTGCCACCCCCCCCCCCCCCCCCGCACCCCCCACACCCCCCTCCTCCCTCTCCTCTCCATGTCCCCTTTTTTAAAAATGATCATTAATCACCTTTTCGCTTCGCTGGATCGAAAGACGGCGTCGGAGGGGCTCTGCGATTCTTTGATCGGACTCGATTCGGCGAAGGAAAAAACTCCTGAGACGTCGCCTCTGAAGGCTTGCCTTCTTTTTTTTTGGAGAATCCGGGACCCGTCCGGAGGGCTACGCGGCCGAATTTGAGCGGACGACTCCGGCACGCCTGTGCGGGACCGCGTCCGTGTGCGACTCAACCGACGCTTTTGGACGTCTCGCCGCTCGTTTCCACGGCGACCATCGTCGCGAACGTCGGCTGACGAGTCCGATCTCCTCGGTACGTCGAGATGTCGTCGCCTGATTAAGCACATGACCGGAAACTAAAGACGATGCACATCGGATGCGAATATTATCATTCCTGTTATGATTCTGATTCTCATTATTATTATTATTATTATTATTATTATTATTATTATTAACTGTCGTTAGCATTATTAGCGCTGTTAATTGTCGTTTTATCGGCGGCCGATATCTTTCAGATGGCTAACCGCTAATTTCTAGGGGTGCGTTTAAGAACAAATCTACCGAAAGGTGCCTCTTTTTCTCCTGGTACCGTTTTTAAATCACCATCTGTCCGTCCGTCTCCTCTGACACCTGACCCCCCCTGCCGGCGAGGTTCTGCGATTGGACGCCCAGTTTACCGAGCGGAAAAGGCAGGACCTGTGGAACGGAGGAGGGTGGGGGACTGGTTTAGTTTCTGGGGGGGGAGGGGGGGGGCAGTGTGCATATGACCAGAGTGGAGAGCCGGTGACATCATCAACCGCTAGCAATAAGTCCCCACGGAAGCTTCCGGAAGCACGTGGGCACACCCGCTCAGGCCGAACCTTTCACCTGCACTGCACACCTGGAGGCACCCGTCCGAACAGAATCGCCCGTCCCGCCTCCCAGCGTCCACCAAAACGAACTCCCGCACGGGGGGGGGGCCTAACGGGGGTCCTGGGACCGCAAGCGCGTCGAACCCCCGCTTTGTGAAAGACTCTGACGCGGCCCCCACTCTCATTCTAACATCGTCTCTGATCAACTTACTCCGCCTTTGCTTGTTTTAAATGAAAGGTGCATTTGTAATTGATTGATTGATTGATTGATTGAAGCAGTAGGGTCAGGTCTAAGTGTTAATGGTTAATAACCCTTTGCTAACGAGCTTATTAACGTGCAACCTCCTTTCTTTCTTTCTGTTGGTATCACATATGTGATAGTGGCAAGGGCTTCTGTACAGTAATTTATCAAGAGAAATACACACGCACACGCATACACACCCACACACACATCCAGAGACATTGTAACACCTGTGACAGGTGAGGTTTGAGGTGAGGTGGGGCTCGAGGGGGCGTGTCACCACGTGGACACGCCCCTCATCCTCCGTGAGTGACAGACGGTCGCAGGCCAGGAACACGTTCTGGAAGTATCCTGTAAAATTGCCTTAACTTGTTGATTTGTCAAACCCGTGCGCTGGCGTGAAATAACTCGGCTCTATCTGTTCTGCCATTCTTTATTCGTACGACCCTGAAGATATCTTTCCTTTATCTGTTAGCTGTGCTAGAAGGGCGCTGTTATAAAAGCTGTTCTGCTTTGTCTTAAGATTTTTGCGTGTGTAAAAACAAAGAAATGTGTTATTTTGGGTTGTGCTAAAGGGGTGACAACACGGGTCTGGGACACTAAGCCAAAAAGAGGCGTGATATTGATTTGAAATTTTATTTATTTATTTATTTATTTTTGTGTGAGCCTCACAGTTGATCTCAAAGCTGTTTATCGATTCCAGACTCTTTTCTGAAACTGCAATTGTTCCCCGAACTGGTGTTTCTACGAAAAACAGTTTTCTCTTCTTTTATGTTGTATATATTTATCATTTACAGAGTTTGTTAAGTCGTGAGAAGCAGGAACTTATTTGCTAGATTGAGTCATTACCTGACAGATCGCTTTGGGCATAGCGTTTTTTTCTGGTCCGGAACACTGAGCGGTGGCTCCGCCCCCCTGCAGTTCTGATTGGTGGAGCACAGCCAAAAAAAAGAATTCACAGCCATAAATGAGCTTAACACAGGGATTTTTTGTAAGCCAGTGGAGGCAAAAAAAAAAAAAAAAAAACATGGCGCTTCATTTTCACAGTTGATAGTGTTTTTTTGTTTTGTTTTGTTTTTTTGTTTGGTATCTCCAAACATCCGGTTTCTTTATTTTCTCTTTCAGGTCAGACATTTTTACGTTTTACCTCCTCACCTCCGGAGGGCGCTGTCTCCAGAATTTTTTTTTTTTTAGAGGGGGTGGTGGAGGGGGGCGGGCTGTAGTTCACATTGAGTGCGTCCCTCCAAGGGTGGGGGGAGCGGGAGGGAACTCATTCTCCACCACTGCTTACCTACACCCCCTCCACCCTCACCTGGGAGAAGTCAGTAGTCTCACAGAGACGGACTGAGCCGGTGCATTTTCTATGGGGCTCACGCATTAACGTCACGCAACGGCGAGCATCAACGGGAGTTAAAAATGTGACTTATTAAAACCCTCAAACGGAAACGCCGTCGAGCTAATTACCCCCTAACGGTGGAGCAAGTGGCCAATCACAATCCATGTTTGCTGCCTTTCAGACCACTCCCTCGTCCCAACGTCAAATATGAGAACGCCTCGTTTTGGCTCCCCCAAAAGGCGACACGGCGACATTTAGCGGATACGAAACGGACGGTGAGGGGAGCTTCAACCTCCTCCGCGTGGTCACGCCCCAATAACCACCCCCCCTCCCCTCCCCCCTGCCAGGCCCCCAATCTCCCCCCTCCAGAGAAAGGGTAGGAGAGAGAGTGAGTGAGAGAGAGAGAAAGGGTAGGAGAGAGAGTGAGTGAGAGAGAGAGAAAGGGTAGGAGAGAGAGAGAGTGAGAGAGAGAGAGAAAGGGTAGGAGAGAGGGAGAGAGAGAGAGAGAGAGAGAGAAAGGGTAGGAGAGAGGGAGAGAGAGAGAGAGAGAGAAAGGGTAGGAGAGAGGGAGAGGGACTTCTTTGATTGATGTGGAGTTTGCAAACAGACCCCGGTGATCAGTGTTCTTGGCCTGCGGTTTGGCTCCCTTTCCCAAAGAGAACATTAGCAGCCAAACCCAGCACCCCATCCCCCCCCCCAACCAACCCCCCCTCCCCGATCGATGGCAGCCTGTGGATAAATGAGGGAAAATCTCCACCAATCACGTCAGGCGTTTCCTTTTGAACCTCGGCCATGTTTCCGGCTGCCCGAGCGTAAATCCGTCAGGACGGGGGCGTCCCGCGCGCGGTCTCATTTTATTTACCGCCGTCCGCCCCCAGCACCCCCCCCCCCCCACCCCCTGTGAGACTGTGAACAGCGCAGATTTCACCACCAGTGAATTAACTTCCTGTCACAAGCAGCGCGAGACCCAGGCACACCGAGCTACTACAGCACAACGCAATAACAATCAGTGCTTTATTTTAGTTATTTGTTTTTTTAAATAAAAGACGTGTAGCTGAAATCGACGGTCAGTCTCCTCACGGGCCTTGATAGGGGTTGCCAGGTTCCCAGATCTTGACTGGAATCTTCAATTTTCAAATTATTTGCACAGGTCCGATTTGTGGTCCCGATCTGTGTGTAATTGTAAAGAATTCACGTGTCAATCACCTGTTGAAACAATCGGTTTTGCCCCACCTGGTCCAAAAAATTTTCAGACAGCTCCCCCACCTCATTGCGATGAAGCTTCCAGCTGTGCATGTTGTCCGGTTTTGAACAAAAGCGAAATCTGGCAACCTTTGTCCTCTACCGACCCTATTCAGCCACTGACACTAAAAGCCACTGAGAAACGGGTAAAATACGAAGTTGGCAGGGTGCCAGATCTGGTAATAGCTATTTATTGCTATTGCAGAAGCTATTTATTGAGGAAACATAAATACATACAATATTTATCCTACACCGACCACGCAATCATCATTAAATGTATCCCACACTGTACTATAGAGAATCCATCTAAATAATACAATAATCCGTTAGCTTTGAACCAAAGGTATTTTAGTTCATACAGATTACTAACTAAGCTTAGATTCCCAATTACTGAGAGCACATATACTATCTTATAAATCCAGTCCAAAATAATACTAACCAGGGCCTTGGGGCTAAGAAAAAGGCGGGAAAAAATAATGAGGCAGCCTTCCACTGTATTTTGAGGAATGCTGCAATATGAAGACCAGGAGAGAATCCGTTGAGTTTAACCCGCCAAAAAAAAAATGCTACATGGCTAGCTTCACGGCACTGACGACCCCCAACACGCGGAATAAAAATACTCAAATGCCCAAATTTTAGAGCTTTTCAAAGAGGTTCCCTTTTAGTGATCTGGTTTCACGCCAACCCCTGCAGAACGAGATCATGCCCGGGTTTGAGCTGAACATGTTTAAAAATGCATGAACAGAATGGAAGAGGAAGAGTGTTTTTTTTTTTTTTTTACTGACATATTTTAACAATCAAAAAAATTATGTATTTGTACATTAGTGATGACCCCCCCCCCTCGAGACCAGGGGTGTTAAACTGCCGTCCTTGGGAGGGAGGTGGGGGGGGGGGGGTGTTCACAGTGTTTATAGTTTTTCTGGTTTCCCATTATTCAACAGCCAGCTTCGGCCTTATAAGCAAGTTGTGTGGAGTAGTAGTGCTATACAGTGAAATCAGACCGCCAGAAAGTGCGTTGTGTTTTTTATTTATTTATTTTATTTTTAAAATGTCTTTGCCTAAAAACAGTAGCTGAGTAAATACCCGGTGTTCAGGTCCCAGGATTTTACCACAGATTTGGGCCATTTTGGACCATATCCACAGATTTGGGCCATTTTGGACCATATCCAGATTTGGGCTATATCCACAGATTTGGGCCATTTTGGACCATATCCACAGATGTGGGCTACATCCACAGATTTGGGCCATATCCTCTCTGACAGCTCACCCGACTGCCTTCCTGGCACTCAAAGGTTACCAGTTTAACTATACAGAGAGAGAGAGAGATGAAACTCTGGACCGTGATAATCGCAAGTCTAAGATGAATGAAAAGCATTAAGATTATTATTTACATAACCGTACCAACAGCTAAAGTTTCATCATGGAGCATGAATAAGAAATAAGGGAATGCTTTACATGCACCATTCATATTTAATGTATGAGACGTACGATACTGATGGTAAGAGGGCTAGCATGGTACTAATATTATGCACAAACAAGGTTAAACCATTTATATTAAGGACTGTACAGCATACACGTCTCCTTGTGTATTAAATGTAAATTGAATTAAAAAATCTAATATTTTCAAAACAATGTTTATCTTTCTTTCCTGTGTATTTTCAGCCAGATCCCCCTACGCTCTTTCCATCTTTTGAAGAAGGTTGCCAGTTTTGTTTTTTTTTGTGTGGAAATGGGGGAATTATTTATCAAGCAAACTGCCATTCTGGCATATTAGACTGGTGAATATTAGGCATGTCCGCTCTCTGCTTCACTGAGGTAGAGAGGCAGTGAGAGGCAGAATTCAGTTTGTTTTTAATTTGTTAATATGAGACCTTGGAAAAGATCATCGTGGCTGGATCGGTGTCGCTTCATAAATGAACGACACGCCGGGGAGCAGCCGCACCTGTTTCACGCCAGAGTAATTTGCACGTTTACTGGCCCCCCCCCCCCCGCCCCCCCCCAGCTCCCGGCTCCCGTCGCACGCGCTGCTGAAGTTTTGGAGACGGCTGTCTGGCCGTCATTAACAGCCTATTGCCCCCCTGTGAGGAAGCTTCCGGAAAAACACAGATGAGGAAATCCGCAGGGCCCCGCAGCCGAGCTTCTGCGGCCGCACGCAGATCTTCAGGAGGATGTCGTCCCCAAAAAAATAGCAAAAGTGGGGGTGAGCGTTCTTTGTGTGGACACCCAAAGTATGGAACACTCCCATCAGATTACTGGGGGTTCGCTGACAGTCTCAACTTTTAGATGCCTTATTTAACAACTCACCTTGA
This sequence comes from Anguilla pacifica, assembly GCA_039654925.1. NCBI lineage: Eukaryota > Metazoa > Chordata > Actinopteri > Anguilliformes > Anguillidae > Anguilla > Anguilla pacifica. The sequence goes on along the minus strand of CM077284.1, from coordinate 81,325,597 downwards.
AGAGACTTGCTTTCGACTACAAATCCCAGAATGCTCTATATCCACCACCAGTGCCCTACAACTGCTAAATGAATGCCCTACACCCGCAATCAAAATGCCCTACACCCGGCATTCTGTCAGGTCATCAGTACATTTAATATATCCTTCATTGCACGCAAAAAGCATGACAGATTTTTTTAAACCCCAGACAGTGACCTATCCCTTTAACAGGATGAGCCACCCAGCAGCCCAACACACACGCTTTTATTATCACCATTTCAACAGTCAGGAAAGCATCTGGAACACCTGCATTAAACGCAATGTATGTTTAATTTAGCATTTAGCATTTACATTACATTTAGGAATCAATACATGTACGCATAGTGACTTACATCGCTAACATTTAATAATTTTATAAAACATAGATACCGTTTTATGTTTGTTACTCATTTTACTGAGGTAATTTAGTTTAGGGACCTTCATTTAGCATACTTCAGTAATGCCCCCACGTGATTCGAAACGGCAACCTCCAGGGTTCCAGCGACGATTGTTATTCGACAGCACCGATTTGACGACTGAAGCTTATTAATAGCTCCACTCTCTGGCCTTTAAATCTCTGCGCACGCACGGCCAAAGAGGCACGAAGCAGAGTTTACCAAAAAAAAAAAAATCCCACGACCCACTTCACCGCGGCATTATCGCCATGGAAACGGAATAACTCCGGCGGGTTGTGCTCGTTAAGGGAGGTGGATCGTGTTCCAGCAGCCCGGAGGTGACACGCTAGAAAGGATTCTGTCTAAATCTCCGTTTTCTCTCTGAATCTCCAGGAGGAATCGCATTATCCACACATATGTGACATAGAACACTCAGGCTAATTTCACAAACTCTAAACCGTATTTATGAATTTAAATTCATGATGCCCCACAGTTGTTTTGTGTTTTTTTTTTTTGTTCCCATTAAGATTTTTGTTGTTTTTTTTAAACCAAATCCAATAATTAAATCTGAAGACTAACCGCCAAGTGCTAATGACAAGAGGTTTAATTGGCCATTACAGCTTCTGTTCATAAATCAATTCTGTTCATAAATCAATTCAGCGATTTTTTAGGACAGTCCAATGAAGAGCTCAGCAGGAAAATCGAGCCACTGAATCACGGCAGTGAGTAATGTCCACCCTATGAGTGGGGTTTTGGGTTTTTTCCGACGCGACAATTAACAACGTCAAACCAACCTCAAGTATTGGTTTAAAAAATGATGGAATTCATAAACCGAGGGGTGGCAGAATGAGCAAAAAGTACAAAACAGCCCTTTTCAAAGTTAGTGTTTCAAGCAGCACAGTGACCAGCCGGTTAAATGTGGATTAGAAAAGGATTTTACAAGGACAACAGAAATAAATACTGCTCATGTCTCACTAAAACCCAGCCGCTCCTCTGTGGAACAGAAGACAGACGTTTTCATTTTTGGTTTTTTTTGAGCGCCGAGAACCACCTGCTGTCAGGGAAGACAGTGAGTAAAGCAACGCATGTCAAGGGGGGGGGGCGGGGGTGCGACGGTGGCTCTCCAGGACCGAGGGCCTGATGGGGCTCCTCGCTTACACCAGGATCTTGTATTGATCCCGAAATAGCGCCAGGGAGGCAGGCAAACAACCCCAGGTCCCAAAAACGAAGGGCAACAGAATCCAAAAAGGACGCGGTCGTAAACGTCGTTTCGAAATCCGTCAAAAACGGTTCAGGAAAATCAGTTTTTTTTGCTTTGTTTCTCGTGCTTACGTGCTCGTGGGCACGTTTTCTGAGACGTTGAGGAGAGCCTTCCGGAACCCCACCCCCCCCCCCCCCCAGGTCACATGGCCCCGGCGCTCACACCACAGCTCCGCGTCGCGCCACCTGACTGACTCTTGGCGGACGGGTTCCCGCTGATTAGGACAGACAGGCCTACTTTAGCAGCCTGCATTATTCAGAGACCGAGGACCTGCTGCAGGACTCACACCAGCTACCAGCACACGCCAGCAGCCTCAGCCCCTAACACACACACACACACACACACACCAGCACCCTCAGCCCCTAACACTCACACACACACACACACACACACACACACACACCAGCACCCTCAGCCCCTAACACTCACACACACACACACACACACACACACACCAGCACCCTCAGCCCCTAACACTCACACACACACACACACCAGCTCCCTCAGCCCCTAACACACACACACACACACACCAGCACCCTCAGCCCCTAACACTCACACACACACACACCAGCACCCTCAGCCCCTAACACTCACACACACACACACACACCAGCACCCTCAGCCCCTAACACTCACACACACACACACACACACACCAGCACCCTCAGCCCCTAACACTCACACACACACACACACACACACACACACACACACACACACACACACAAGCACCCTCAGCCCCTAACACTCACACACACACACACACACACCAGCACCCTCAGCCCCTAACACTCACACACACACACACACTAGCTCCCTCAGCCCCTAACACACACACACACACACACACACACCAGCACCCTCAGCCCCTAACACTCACACACACACACACACACACACACACCAGCACCCTCAGCCCCTAACACTCACACACACACACACACACACACACACACACACACATACACACCAGCACCCTCAGCCCCTAACACTCACACACACACACACACACACACCGCACCCTCAGCCCCTAACACTCACACACACACACCAGCTCCCTCAGCCCCTAACACACACACACACACACACACACCAGCACCCTCAGCCCCTAACACTCACACACACACACACACACACACCAGCACCCTCAGCCCCTAACACTCACACACACACACACACGTGCACATACACACACACACACACACACACACACACACACACACACACACACACACACACACACACCAGCACCCTCAGCCCCTAACACACACACACACACAAGCACCCTCAGCCCCTAACACTCACACACACACACACACCAGCTCCCTCAGCCCCTAACACTCACACACACACACACACACCAGCACCCTCAGCCCCTCTCACACACACACACACACACACACACGCACACACACGCACACCAGCTCCCTCAGCCCCTAACACTCACACACACGCACACACACACACACACGCACACCAGCACCCTCAGCCCCTAACACTCTCACACACACACACACACACACACACACACCAGCTCCCTCAGCCCCTAACACTCTCACACACACACACCAGCACCCTCAGCCCCTAACACTCACACACACACACACACACACACACCAGCACCCTCAGCCCCTAACACTCACACACACACACATACACACACACGTGCACACAGACACACGCACACACACACAGGCATACACACGCACAGACGTACATGTGGCTTAAGCAAGGATACACATTCTCTCTCTCTCACATACACACATACACACACGTGGCTCAAACAGGGATATGCACTCACTCACTCTTTCACACACGTGCCCACACAGACACCCAGCAACATGGCTCAATTCTAGACGCGGTCTCACTCACACATGCACATGAGGACACGTGCCCATGTGACCACACCAGAAGCCACAGGAAAACAGACCTCTGAGACACAAACGCAGCGCTGGACACACGTGGAGCCGCAGGCTGAAGAGCACGTTGATCGCCCGTCCCACGCGATGTCCGCTCACATTAAAAAACGCACGGCTTTCATTTCCGATCAAATCAAACTATTTCACCGCAACATGAGGAGAGAAACATAAAAGTCAGTGACATGTTTTACACAGAGGAAGTTCTGAACGTTACTACCATATAAGAAGAAAATGCTTCTTTCCAGCATATACCAATCTGATAAAAATGTATGTACTGGTAAGTATTTCAGGTCAAATCCATGATAGTCCTTATAGTGCCCTCATGAACTCTATCTTTCTCAGCACCGCAGTGCAATTGACAAGAAAGTACCCACTATAACACTAAAAATGAGTTCACTGCGTACACATTCCACACACACACACACACACACACACACACACACACACACACACACACATCCATTCTGTGCCTCTCGCTGGAAATCGAAAAACGCCGGAGCCCATCACCCCTCAGAGGAGACGAGGAAGAGGAAGGACAGGATGTAATCTCTTAAGTGGAGAAGCAGCGCTTCGCTATGATAGGCCCTAGCGAGATTCCGCTCTCCTACCCATTACGCTCCATTACGATCCAGAACCGCTGTCTGGATGCATTTTTTGAAAAGCGGGCTCGGGATTTTTTAAAAACGGCAATCGGGAGCCGACCGTACGATCACATTTCGACGCGGCAGGAAAACCGCCAATTCCACGGGTAGGGTCGAACCGCCAATTCGATCGCGCGCACGCGGACTCCGCCCACTTTGCCTCGGACAGCGAGTCCGGCAGGTGAAGCGGTTTTTACGGGCGGTTAGGCCGCTGTGCCCTGGGCGAATTTCGAGGAGAGAGCTTGGGACTACCAAACACACATTTACATAAAATACACACGGACCCCCCCACCCCCCCCCCCTTCACACCCTCTCTTTCTCTCCCTCTCCCATTCTCTTTTTCTCTCTCCCTCTCTCCCATTCTCCCTCTCTCTCTTTTTTTCTCTCTCTCATTTGCCGCCAGCACTTCAGGCCTTTCTCACCCAGAGATCGCCCACAGCGCACTCCTCCTGCTCTCTGGTTTTTATAAAAGACACAAACCACTTTAAGGAGCTGCTCATTTGCCACTACTGATATTTTCTGAAGGGCCTAATTCAAAAACTTAAAAAAACAGAGCACAGAGCTTGCAGTTTTATTAATTTATTTTTTTACACAGACCCTCCAGTGGAGATATAAAAGTAAAGATGGTGTAAAACCCCTCCAAACCACCCAGCATGTGGGGAAGAGGAAGGGCATCCAATCAGGTGAGGGAGAGGTGAGGGGCGGGGCAAAGTGAACAGGAAGGAGCGGGACCAATACAGAACCACATCCTTAGTTCAAGAAATTGCTGTTAGACTTGCATCAGGAGTTCAGGTCCAGTTCTTCCCAAAATGTTTGTTCAGTCATTGAAATCTATAAACTGAAACCCATGACTAGAAAAATAAATTTAAAATAAAACATGTCCATAATGTTTAATGGTGATTTGATTTCATTTGGTTCAGTTGGTTTACACCCAGCTAAAGCAAATCAAACCCATAACCGAAGAACTGGAAAGTGCTTTCAGCAACGTAAAAAAATCCCTTCATAAATAAAAGATTGTTGCAACATTATTAAGTAATGTTACATGGTGGTGGTCTTGGCCACTGGTTTCCATGGTGAAAACGCATCATAAACATACAGCGGTAACATCGAACGGAGACAGTAAGATTATCCGCACAGCGGCTTCTGCGGAGGAGGGCACCGAACTTTATTTAAAAACCTCCGGAGCACAGCAGTACCCTTCAGAGCCTACCCCCGGCCCCCCCCCCTGCCCCCCCCCCCCCCCCCCCCCGCCGCCAACCCACCAACACGCCCGTTCACGGTCCACCTCCTCGCAAATCTCTCAACCCCCCTGCGCTCTCGCATTTTCCTGGAAAATCCCCCCGGTGCTGGAGACCCAGCCGCCCCGCTAAGCGCACCCCGTCGCTAACAGTGAGCAATATTTCCTGGAAATCCGTCCGGAGATAAAAGCCGCATAAATTCTCCTTCGGCCGGAAAACGCGTCATCCGTCCAGCGCGTGCAGAAAAAGCCGCAGGCCGGCCTGACCCTCAAAAGTCTTTTTTTTTCTTCTTTTTCTCATGAGTACAAAAGGCACCCATTTTAATTTCAGAAGAAAACGCCAACGACTCTTAATTACCAGTGAATGGAAATTATCCATTGGTAACCATTTGGAGGTTTTTGGAATGCTTCTTTTCAAAATTCTAAGAGCGTACTAGAACTCTAGAACGGCAGTGATTGTGACATCACCATTAGAATGTTCAGTTCAGAGCATTCTAATCACATATTTGTGGTCTCACTCCTTAGGGTTCAATTACTGTGAAACAGTCAGGATTGGTCCCTTTCTACCACCTGACACCCCAAAGGGCCACTTTATGTGCTCTTACTTTATGAGTTTAACTCTCTCTTCTGTACAGATGCTTTTCTTGCATTCTTGTTGCTTGGTGACTTTTAAGGAAGAATTTACTTTAATCACTTAAAACCTTACTTGTTAATGGTGGTTATGAATCAAAGCGACATCTAGCTCAACTCATTTTTGCACGCTTAAATTTAAACATTTGTGCAATTCCGTTGTGGTTTGTGAAGCCAGTCTCCTGATTTGATCTAAAATACAAATCCCACCAAGCACTTCACTAAAAATCTTATAATCATCAGACTTTCCAATGAACTCTGGGACCTCAAGGCTTGGAAAACCTCAAAATGGCCGCTTTCAATACAAATTTTAGAAACGTGAACATCGCGTTGACACACCAAATTTATTTTGTTCGCACAGAGGACAAGTTATGCACATGTTGTGAACGGCATTTACTTTGCAACCAAATGCAATACTGAGAACATGACTGCTAATGTGGACACTTTTCATGTTAAACAGGTACAGAGCAGGCAGCAGATGTGTATAACCTTTAGAAGCAACAGAGTCCTCTGGGCATTTGTATTATTTTTTGCAGAACCTAAAATAATTCATCGCCACGTCTGACCAATTCTCTCCTTTAACCAATTCAGAGCGAAATCTGTTCGCCACTCCCACAGACCTCTCTGAAAACGTGGGCAGGGAACTCTGGGAAGGAGGCAGCATGTGGCAGCCATGGCAACCACGGACGGCGGAGTGGAGAACAGCGGAACAGAGTGAAGAACGCAGGAATAGCGGGAAGAGAGTGAAAAACAGAAAGAGGGAAGAAAGTGAAGAACGAGCAGGAGAAACGAGCAGGGATAGAAGCTGAGTAAAGAGCAACAAAAGAAAAAAAAAAAACAAGGATTCTGGCAGGCGAGAGACACTTCAGAAAGAAGGCACACGGAGGCTCATCCCAACACACCACAGATGTGCAAAACGTTTTTATTGTTCCGTCAAAAGTGTGCGAATAAAAGGCAGAAAACAAACTAAAGTGCCCATTAAAACACTGCAGTGCCTGAAGGTGTGCTTTTCCTCCCTCCCACTCTCTCTTTCATCCTTTCTTTCTTTCTGGATCTTCCCCTGTTTTCCCTGCTTTCAGCAGCAGAACCAGAAACACAAAAACTCCCCGGAACGTAAGCGAGGCGCGGAACCTGCCGGAACAGCGCCAGGCCCCCGCCACGCCACGCCACGCCGCTCGTAAGGACGGGCCGCGGTCTCGCGGTCTGAGGTGCGAACGAGACGACAGCGGGCGCAGCATTTCAGGGCCGCCTGCGATGCGACCTCCTCGAAAAATCCCGCTCTTCCGCTGTACAGCGTTGCCAAGGCAACACTGTCGGAACAGCTTCAAAGGCTGCACTGCCCAACGACATAAACTATAAACATGGCAGAGGTTTTCTTAAAAAAGAAAAGAAAAAACATTTTTAAAATGTATATACACATGTAAACGTTAACCAATATAAACCACAATTAAAATCACAATTGGATTTGGATAGTTATTAGATTTGGAATGAAATAAAACAAAAAACACCACACAAAATCTGCCACACGGTTCAACAGTCAACTGCTACTGCCTGCACTTCAAGCGAATCTAATCTAAAATCTTGATCTGACGAAAACGAACAGACAAAACCCTCAAACAAAATGATTATCAATATGTAAACAAAACAACACACAAAAAAAAAACACACAATTAAGTTCACACGCTGGGTTAAAATACAAAAAAATATATATAATTAAGTACTCTGGTCGCGTCGCCATGTCAACCCAGGAACGAGAGAGACTGAACGAGTCCCACCCAAGTGCAGCCCAAATCGTGGGAAAGGAAAAAAATAAACCTCAAGTCCGGTAACCGTGGTGACGTCGTAAGTGCTAAGCGACGTTCCAGAGCAGTCAGCGCCCGCCGCCCCCCCCCCCCCCCCCCCCCCCCCCCGCCCCTCGGGATTTTGGGCTCAGGCGCTACGAGACTGCGGGACGGGGGTCCGCTGGAGTTCGGGGGGCACGCCGGCGAATCGGCAGTGAGTCGTCCGGTTCCGCTGCTGCCATTCGTCCAGAGAGATCCGGGCCTTTCCGGCGCCGCCCCTGTAGTTTCTGCGCAAATAATTAAAAATAAAAATAAAGATTTTCGAATAATCTGCACAATCGCAAGCGCAATAATTCTCTTAATATTTCGCCCTGGTTGACTGTGGTTGCAGACCGCATCTGCGCCCCATTTTACACAAACTACTTTCCAGGAAAATGCTCTTATTTTCCACGACTGGAATACGGATTAAAAATAATGCCAGGTGGGAACTCTGATGACTCTAATTAATCGATAAAACCCCTGGTGGCGTTCTGCAGAGATCGACAGCCAGAGATGGAGGTGAGGGTGGGGGAGAGGCGGGGGCGGGTGGGGGGGTGGGGGGATGGCAGAAACCTCGCTACTCAACACGCTTCTTTACCTCCCCCAAACTGCGTCATTAGCAGAAAGTGTTTATGTGCATCACTCCAAAAAAATTCATAAATAATAAAACTCTACTAAACACAGACAGGCAATCCCAGGGTGCACTTGAGGAGGAAGCAAACCGCGCAACACATAGCAACCATCTGCATTAGTGACAGGGCAAGGTTTCAGAGGAAACCAGATTTAAAAAAATAATTAAATAAATAAATAGAAGCAACAGCCATGATGGTGAGAACGCTGAAGTCGATGAGCGTTAAAAGCGGACCTAGGGTGAAAGCAGGCCCCGCGAAAAACAGACCCCCCCCCCCCCCCCCCCCAAAAAAAAAACAGCCTCCTGACGAGAGGAGAAAATGGAGGAGGTCCTGACCACATCAGACAGCCGCCAGACCTTCATTCGCCATTCTGTACTCAAAGGAGCAGACAGGTACTTCACCAGAGGCGAGGGTGGGGGAAAAAACCAAAAAACCAGACACAGCGAGAGAGGGGGAGGCGGGAGGGGGGCGGGCCGTTTTAAGCGGGAGGAGGTCGATACCCGTCCCGGTGTGTCGCTCCCTGAACGCTCATTCGCCGCTCAGAGGCAGCGGGCTGATGCTCTCCACCGGGGATTCAGGAAAGACCCCTCTTTCAGACCGCCAACGTCTCAACCACGAACGTCTCGATCACTCTTCAGACCGCCAACATCTCGAACCGCCAACATTTCAACCCCTCTCTTTCAGACCGCGAACGCCTCGACCACGAACATCAGGACCGCGAAGGTCGCGACCAGAGTCAGGGGATTTGGGTTCGCAGACATCGAGAGCTTCGTCGACGTCTTCCTGGGAGCGCTGCCTCAGGAGGACCAATCAAGAGGAAGGGGGAAACAAACAGAACCTTCCGGAAAAGCACAAACCCAAAACGTACCAAAAGACAGTACAGCATCGACGACAGAAAAACTGCAGTGCACCACTTCACAACGTACGGACAAACATTTTAAATCGCTGCTGTTTTCAGGCTGTGAAATATATTTTTCCACGATATTTCCCACAAAGTCGGCACGTGTCTAAGGGACGCAGCGGCGTGTTCTGCTGCAGTTCAGCGCAGGGCCGTGCTTCCGCCACAGGAGCCCGTCTCCCATGACGACCGTTTCCGGAGCCGAAGCGACGGTAAAGCAAAGCATCGGCGGGCTGCCCGCCGTGCCCGTTAAAATGCCATCCCACTGGGGGGCGGCATGGTGGCGCCGTCAGAAAAACCTGCGATGATTCACAAAAAATGTTTTTGTTCTTTTTTTCCCTATCTCCAGAAGGCTGGATGTTTCTTGTTGGCGCGGCGACGGAGAAGACACGCCCCCCCCGGGCCCTGCTCGGAGCGGGACGGCCCCGCCCACTCGTTATGCTCGTTAACGGCATACCCGGCGCGGACGACTCTTTCGTCCTTTTTTTTCGACACGGCGATTTTACCCGAGCCAAATCGACCCGCGGACCCACGGCACTCCAGACCGACCCACAAATAAGCGCAGTAAGGCTTTTTGGGGACACCGTAACCGAACGACGAGAAGCTCCGTCACCGACGCACGGTCACTCCAAACCTTCGACCGAATTTACAGGACAAACGCTGGTCCAGTGGGGAAGCCATCTTACACATCAACATTAGCCCACACAACAGTGAGTGGCCATCATGACCCAGAATGCAACTGCTCTTTTCAGCACAGCTTCTAAGCTTCCGTGGTTTCAGAACTTGGCCGTACATTATATGGTTTAAACTGATCAAAAGAGTCAGTAAATCATTGTGTCACAGTATTTTTGACAAAAGACCTCATTCATGCTTAGAGAACAATGCATACGAGTTAAAAAGAAAAAGTTTCTTTGTAAATTCTCAAGCCGATGATAAAACATAACTATATATAGACGTATATAACTTCATATTATTATTTAATCAAATTACGGTCCATGGAGTTTTGTAGGTTTGACGAGAATCCCCTCACATTTCTTGTGACAGATGGATGAACTCATAACGAATGAAGGTCAGCTCAGCTCTGTGAGATGTGTGTACCCGTGTGACTCTGATTCAGGGCGTGGCTGCGTCTGCGTGTGCGCATACCTGCGTGTGAGGTCAGACGGGTGTTGCCAAGGCTCGTTGCCGTTGCCCACCCCCTGCCTGGCAACCGTCTTCATGAGGTTTACGAGCTCCGTCATCACTCCTGGGGGGTTGGGAAGGGGAGGGGAGGGGGGCAGATTTACCATTACCCCCACACCCTCAGAAGAAGGGTGTCACAAACAGGAAACAGAACTACTGGCCCTGATGTTCACGCAAACAGCCTGAAACGTGCACGTACACACACACACACACACACACACACACACACACACACACACACACACACACACAACGCTCACTGAGACCTACTGAAAAAGTGCCTTAACAGGATGAGCCACCCAGCAACCCCAGCCACTGCTAATTTTACATCTCAGCTGAAAGCTCCCTAGTTTAAGCAGTTCTGCTATCCCACTTGCTTCCCCATAGGAAGGATGTTCTGCATATTTACTGTATTTACATCATAATCACTGAGTTAATCACTGCATCACAATTACTGATTGTTTATCATCACATCATAATTACTGTTTGTAATTACATCATAATTGCTGTGAAATTGGGCCACTCAATGATGAGAAGCTCCTGGGTTCAAAGAGGAGTCAAGGAGTGTTTGTTTTTCTTGTTCATGGTGCCAAAAACCGCAAAAACTGGCTCGGTTCTGGGAAGCCACGCCATCGTCCTGTCTGCTCGTAAAACGATACAAACACTCCCCAGATCAGTGCGCCTTAAAGCTTTTTCTCTCCTTAGTCGGACAGAATTTATAATGTGGCGTAATTCGCCCACGAACGGCCGGAAATTTTAATTCCTCTTTTTCCCATTGCTTTTCATCTTGGTCGCCACAGCAACCCGAGGGCGAGCCGGCGGCTAGCAGCAAGCTAATTCACGCCGGAGGAAGCCCGTCTGCCTCCGACCCCACAGCCACAACCGCCGAGCCAGAACCCAAGCAATCAGCGCAAACCGGCTCCACAATCAGCGTCCCACGGCGATGCAGCTTATTATGGGCTGTGCGTGAGGAGAGAGGCATTTTGGGAGTTATTGAGCCGAGGTTTTAAAAAAACAGGCTGCGTTTTTAGCGCATGCATTTCCACAGAACAAGCGCCGTTGTTAAGGTACCAACGATATTATATGCAGCCGCTGCTAATGGCAGCCTTAAGCCAAGCCACGCGCGCACGCGCACACACACACACACACACACACACACACACACACACACACACACACACACACACACCAGCTGGGAGAGAAACACACAAACACGGCTGTGCACACACACACACACACACACACACACACACGCGCACACACACACACGCACGCACACCTGCTGGGAGAGAAAAACACAGCCGCATACACATGCACGCACACACACACATGCACACAAACACACACACTCTCTCACACGCAAGCACGCACGCATGCACACACACAGCTGCTGAGAGGAGAGCTGCTGATACCTGGTATAAAAGCACCAGGACGTTTTGAGAGGTGAGCGTATGTAGTTCCGTACCTCCTCCACAGGGGGTGCTGTCAGCCATGTGGCTGGTGACTGCAGCCACGTACAGCTCCTTCTCACGCTCCCAGTCTGCCTCCCTGTCATACACCACTGGCCTGGGCCCAGGCAGACAGGGACATGGTGGACAGGTTTACATTTACATCACATTACAACTGCACACCATCACATCACATTAGATTAGATGACATTACAGAGGCTCTTAACCAGAATGACCTGCAGAAGTGCAGAATATCAGTGTCAGTCACAGTGTTAGTCTCAGAGTTAGTCTTAGTGTCAGTCACAGTGTTAGTCTCAGTCTTGGTGTTAGTCCCAGGCTCAGAGTTAGTCTGAGGAACACACAAATGCAGTATCCACCAAGAAGGCACAGATGACCCATTTATAAGCAGTGAGCGTAAAACGTTGTCACTAAACCAACAATTAGCACTGTAAACACAAACAAAGCTAATCTAACTGTACACAGCTATGCTCACCTGTGACATCACTGCCCCAGAGGGAAATTCTAAAATAAAGCGGGTAACTAAAGAGTATCGGTGGAGTCACGGTGCAATCCCGGAACCTGATTGGCCGAAGAGACGGTTTTAAGAACGTTTTCCGGAGACGTTTTTGTCATTGCGAACTGTCAAAACGACAACATCTGCCGTAGTCTCCCAAACAGTCTCCCAACATTCTGAGTCCGGAGGACAGGCCAGATGTACCGCTCGAAGAGCTCGTAAGTCACTGTAATGAACAGTCATTTCCTAGCCAACATTCTGAGAAGAAATGTGTAGCCTTTGCCATTCAAATATCATCGAAACTGGGCTTAAAACAGCACCAGAGCTAAACACACTTATTAGAGAAGAGCTATAAGTCTCAGCTATAAGAGCCTCAGTTTTCAGGGAGTCCATTTTTAACAATACTTATCCCCGAGCAGCAAAGTACAGAAGCCGTAGACACTTCAAAAAGGACTGCACTCCTGGGGTTAAAAACAGCGGTTTACAAGGAGAAGGAAAGATGGCATTTACAGTGCTGTGTAATTCTGCAACGAGGGACGTCGCGGTGGAACAATGCTGCCACCTGCTGGCCAGACTGGGGAACTTCACGTCAGACATCCAGTCACAGCTGCCTACCTCTTGAGATGCTCGCGCCCCGATTTGGCATCGTCTTGATCCGCCCTCTTCTGCGGAACCACCACCACGGATCTCACCTGGTCAGAGGGCGACGCGCAGTCGCGTGAAACGAACAGCGATCTCCACTGCCAGTCGTTATTCATTTCCCATCCAAGAAGCTTGGCAAATCAAAGGACCCAGGTGCCCCGCCCCCACAGACACGAGTGTGAGAAAGACATAAGAAAGAGGAGCAGGAACACGTGTGGCGTTTCCCCCAATAAAATCAAGCCGTAGTTCAACTGGCAGCCCCCCCCGCCTCCAACCCCCAGGGAACAGATGTAGCACCCCCCCCACCCCCACGGAGACATGCTCCTGGTTTTTCTATTACTAAGAAAGGGGGACGGGGGGGGATGAAGCATTATTTTGATGAATCGATAAATGTGACTATGTCCAGGCCTCTGTCTGCACAGTGCCAGCATACTTTCCCCTAATGACAGAAAAATAAGTAATAAATACACATTAACAAGGGCTCTGCTGAATAAAAACACCCAATACATTTTTATTTACCCTTTAAATGTGCGAGATGACAAATATGTGATTAGAATGTGATTCAAATATGTGGTTAAATTCTTAACTGAACATTCTAATGCTGATGTCACTTCATTTGGCCCCCGGGAAGCAGCAGTGTACAGACTGGCAGACAGTGGGAGGAGCTTCACCAATTAATTGGCTAGTGCAGAGGGGGAGGGGTTACCTGGACAGGTGACAGCTGAGTGCTGTTGGAGGGCTCCCCCTTGTCCCCCAGGGACCCTGTGTTCTCCTTGCAGGGAGACGGCCAGGTCCTCTCAGCCAGCTCCACCTTCAACGTCATGCCCCGCCCCCCAGCCTCGCGGTTCCCCTCCGAAAAAGAGCCCCGCCTCAGCCAGGACTCAAACAGGGGGGCCCCCACGCTAATCCCCGCCCCCTCCCCAACACCCTCCACCCCCTGCAGCGCCCTGGTGGTCCCCCGCTGGGCCGCGTCGTCCAGAGACGACAGCAGGTTTCTGCACAGGGCGGGGCTTGGCAAGGCCCCGCCCCCGAACACAGCCGCCTGCTCGGGACTGGACGACGGCGGCCCCGCCCCCAGGGCCAGCGAGCTGCACTGCAGGGGGCTGACCTCCAGGCGCTGCCCAACGCCGCCGGGCCTTCTCCTCAGCGCCTCGCGGTACGACCGCGAGAAGTAGCCCTCGTCTAAGGAGACCGGCTCCTTCCGTCCACCCCCGCCCGCCTCCCCGCCTCTCCCTGCAGGGCTCTGGGCATGGCAAGGGGCGTGGCCAGCAGGGCTCTGGGTATGGCCAGCAGGGCTGTGGGCGTGGCCAGCAGGGCTGTGGGTGTGGCCAGTAGGGCTGTGGGCATGGCCAGTAGGGCTATGGGTGTGACCAGCAGGGCTCTGGGCGTGGCTCTGGGCGTGGCTGCTCTCGTAGAAGCTGTGGCAGCTCTCGATGAAGGCCTCGATGCCCTCGCTGTCGTCGCTGGCCCCGCTGCATATGGGGCTGAGGGACAGGATGTCCTCGATATCGAAGTCGAAGGCGTGGTCCACGTCCACCTCGCCCGCCGCCCACGGGACGCTCGGCTCCGGGGTCGGGACGGGGCTCTCGGGACGGGGGAGGGCGGTCCGGGGCGGGGCTCCCTCGGACCCGGCCTCGCCGCGGGACGGCACGCACGGAACGCCCCCGCCCGTGGCAACGGGGTCCGGCCGCGAGCGAGGCGCGGCTCGCCCCAGCGCCGCCCCCCCAACCGCCTTCCTGATCATGCTCAGACTCCGGGCTTCCAGGGCTTTAACGGGGGACCAGGAGGGGGCCTGGCTTCTGCCCAAAGGTCCCCCGCGGGCGTCCGGGGCGCCCCCCAGGTCCGGGGTGGAGGCGCTCAGAGCCAAGCGCTTCCTCGGGGGGGTGCTGCCGCCCTCCTCCAGGGCCGAGTCGTCCAGGCGCCTCTTACCGCTAAGCGGCGGCGGCGGCGGCTGGCTGTTGACGATCTTGATCTTCATGTTGCAGAAGGGGGCCTGCAGGCTGTGGCTGAAGCTGGGCCAGCCGTCCGTGTTCTCCCACACGATTCTGCGCGAGTAGGAGGAGAGCGGCCGGAGGTGGGGTGTGGCTCGCCTCTCTTCGGGGCGCGGCACCCCGAACCCCCGAGCGGCCTGCCGCTCAGCATCCATTTTAGTCACTAATCTAAGTTAAGTGCCAGGGTAAGGAACCTTCCCTAAAATAGAAGGAAAACAAAACGTAAATGCTGACATCACTAAGACTGTGGTGCATCCAGCATAATACACATTAACACAGAACAAAGTATCTTGGTAGATTAAGGCACAACATAGCATTTAAGTCACCCAACACCAACTAAAACTCAATACTTAGGTGCATATATCCACACAGGTCATTAGATTTGTTTGTTTGTTTGTTTTTTCGTCTCGGGAGAGGCCCCACGCATCTGCAAGCAACAGATAAACTTTTACCAAGGTGCAGCGTTACATGCAAAGTTGAGCCAGAATAACTCGTAGCACTGGGTATTAGCATACTGGCTAGGTAGCTATGATAGCTGGCTTTCTGCATGGTTCCAGTAACCTGACGAGCTTCACTTGTACAGTAAAGTTAATGTATCTTACATTAACGTTTACCAGCATAAATCCTTGCTTAGAAAGGAAATCCTTGCTTCAGCATAAATGGCCGAAATGTCGACTTCAAACAGTCAGCACAAAAACTACGACCACTGCACTATTACCAACTGCCGCCAAAACTTAGCTTGATATAACTAGCGAACCTAGCTGGACATATGGTGCTTTATTCACTGAAATAAAACTACAAGTGGTTCATGCTCAAGTCAGTTCAATGTTTTCCAAGACTATGGATAAATTATCACCGTTCTATAAAGCAAAATTTAGCTATGATACCAGTTTACGTTATTTTTCCAAGATGGCTACATCCATATGCTAACAATTAGATAGTTATTGGACAGCAGGAGGCGTCTCATCCATTAACGTTTCTTTAGAACATATATTGCGTTCTTGATTCTTTAGTTAGTCGTCGTTTAACGAATTAATCAACTGCTTGTGACAACTTTCAATGACATAAAACTGAAATCGCAAATCTTCCTTGCTCGGTACGTCCATCAACACCACCCACCCCACACTACCCCGCCAAATATTTCTGAGAAAGGTGTTAGCAGGAGAGTTAGAAATTGCATGTGCGGGACTGAAAATCTGACAGTCTAAGGCTATTACCAACTATAACTGACAAAAAATACTCACCAGCATTATTGTAACTGGATTTATTTCGGAAGGAGGGGATCAACTGGCACTCATCGAGAACTGTGCAACTCCCAAGAGCACACACGATAATCATCAGAAATCATGTGATTGTCAAATTAACTTAATGTCTAAAAAAGTTAAAAGTCGGAATGTAAAAACTCATCTTTTTCTTGTAGTTTTTTTTCTTGCGTTCAGTGGAAAGGCTACGGATGACAGCATTGCATGAGTATTTTTGCAGATTTAAATTTTCTTAATTGGATCGCTTTCTTTTTGGGTTTTTTTTAGAAGCCTTTTGGGGTCATGCCCGGTTCATCTCATACGGCTGCATAATTAGTCGTCCCCTATAAATGGCTCCGATCGATTCAGAGTCGTTTGATAATGTATTCATTAATGTCTTGGCCCGTTGAAGGCATATTATGCCTACCATGGTCTTTAATTTACATCAGCCATACTCCGATTTTTACTTTGACACTGTAACTAATGAGCGGACTTGTTAAATCCGCTTGTGATCACCCAACCCTAATTGCACTGGTTTGATTTTGTGCTGAAACCTGGCATAAACTGGTTCAGCAAAAAGGTCGTATTAGTATTAGTAGCCTACTGATGCATGCTGTTTAATTACTTGAAATAGTGCCCCGTAAAGTAATAACAATATCATGGATAATACGGTTAAATTTACGTTGACCAAAGTTAAATTGACCAAATAAATCAATAAATCAGATGGTACCAGTTGGTTTACGGCTTCTTTCTCTTCCCTGTAAAATAAAAAAAAATCCACACCAACATCGAGAAATCACGCATCTTGAAATAAAACCACCGTTTCAGCTAATATAGGTATCTTTTATTAAATTCAATGGGAATATAACATGACACAGACAATATTATGCAATTATTTAAATTAATTCGAAATAATATGTAACAATGTCAAAAAAAGAAGAATATATTAACACTGAGTGATCTGACTTCTAGTCACAATCCACTCCGGCTCCCCGTAGGAGGAAATATGAGAAAATTCGTCAAAAAATGACGAGGGAAAAAAAAAAAGAAGTAATAATAGCACGCACCCTTGTGACAGAAATCCACCTAGCGGCATGGGTCAGGTAGGAAATTATGTCCCTGAAATTTTATTTAAAAAGAAGAAAAAAGAAAAAAGTGCTATGGAGGAAAGGGGGGGGGGGGGGGGAGTGTAAAAAATACATCTAACTTTTCCATTGAAAAATATATAAAGGGATTGTCTAGTTTGTAAGTGCATGACACTTTGCCCATTTGGTGAACGTGTACTTTCTGCTTCAAGGCATTATTAAAATCTTTGATTCCTTTTACACACCCACACCCCCACTCCCACCCCCACCCCCACTCCCACTCCCACTCCCACTCCCACTCCCAAAGCACGGCAGCCAGCAGCTTCTAAAATTATATATTTTTTAAAGAAATCCTGTTACAAGAGCTACAACAACCAAAGCAAGTGAAGACAAGACAGACCACCATTCCCGAGCCTATTTTGGTAATGTATTTTTCTTTTATTTTAGGCAAGGCTGAAACCAGGGGCGCTGGAATCAGTTCAACGGCATTTAGTGGGGAGGGGGGTTATAGCGACGTTAAACCATTAAATCCAAAATTAATAAACCGAGCTTCCCTTTGAGGGACTAACACATCCCCTTAGTGATGCAACTCACCCGAACCCTAACCCCTTACAGGAAGAAAGTGAATTACCCAGAGTGCAACAGGATGCATTTTGGCCAAAGTCAAACTTGTTTTTTATTTTACTTCCACCCCCACCCCCACCCCCATCCCCATCCCTCTCTTATGACTGCGTTTAGCTTACTCCAGAATGAAAACTCAAATGACACAAATGCCCGTGGCGGAGGAGTGCACTCCCAGAGAGTAAGAAGAAGAAGAAGAAGAAACGAGCGAAGACGATGACGAGCAGAGAGGCTCGTGACGCGGGCTAAGAGGAAGGCTTCCCAGCGCCGTTCGCGCTGACGTTACAGATCCGCCTCCCTGCGCTTAACGTTGGCCGGCCGGACGCCATCTTTGGCAGAGAGGGAAAGCGGCCATTTTAACTCCTGCATGGACACAGTCACTCTCTCCGGGGTCCCTCAGTCAGCGAGGAACGGATATTAAAACAGTGGAATAACGTGTCCAACTTAAGTAATCGAGGTGAGTGATAAATTATAATACTTTATATATATATATACACACACTTGCTTTTGATACACCTACAAACATAGATAAAGACAACTGGAAGAACAACAAAGAAAATTAAAATAAAAAAAGAAAAGAAAGAAAATAAAACACTTGTTGACTGTAACAAAGACCAGAACTGTGATCATTGCACAACTTTAAAAAAAAAAAAAAAAAAAGAAAGAAAGAAAAAAAAAAAAAAAATTAACATTTTTATTGCTTTGGTATGAGAGTTCCGGAAGCACACACCACTATGATTCTCTCAGTTGCCCTTCCAGCTAGAGCCCACTAGGTGGCGCTTCTGGTGGGGCCTCGGAGTAAGACCAGCCCTGCGCCTCTCCCCTTCTCCTCCCGCCTCCTCTCATCTCCGTGGCAACGGCTCACTCAGAAGCCGAGCATGTCGTCTCTGTCGCCGGCGCTGGCTTCGGCTTTGTCCCAGTCGCAGGGAGACAGGCACTCGTCTGTGTTCAAGTCCTGAGGTGTCACCCCAATGTCCAGGACCTGGGGGTTAGTGCGAGACTCAGCGAGTCTGTGTGTGTGTGTGGGGGGGGGGGGGGGGGGGTGTGTGCATGCGGAGGTGTGTGTGTGTGTGTGTGTGTGTGTGTGTGTGGGGGGGGGGGGGGTGGTGTGTGAGTGTGTGTGTGTGGGGAGGGGACAACAACAACAACAAAAAAAAGTTAATGACACATCTGAGGACTCAAATTTTACCAACAACAATAACAACAGCAATGACGACGACGATATGAGGTGACACAATGCAGCATGATGTTGGGTGAAGGTGAGAGAGAACTGTTCCCAGACTTCTCTAGTGTCACTCTACCACTCTGCCTGGACCCATCAGTACGGTAAGTAACCACGACAACGGTGATCTCAAACTCCAGCACTGCTGGGTATCTGCAGGGTTCCACACGGTAAGTAACCGCGCCAACGGCGATCAGGAACCCCAGCCCTGCAGGGCCGCGGTGTCTGCAGCGTTCCATCGACGGCCATCTTGGACGCATCCAGTGGCATGAACCACACACCGGAGGTGCTGAAACGCAGCAGCAGACGCTGCAGCTCTGCAGATCTGAGAGTCTGAGCTCCCTACTTTAAGCTAGAGCAACGTGGCAGAATACGGACACGTGGACCAATCCAAATATACGCACCGAAATATTTCATTACATTACAGGCATTTAGCAGACGCTCTTATCCAGAGTGACTTACACAACTTTTACATAGCATTTACTCTGCATCCATTTATACAGCTGGATGTATACTGAAGCAATGCAGGTTAAGTACCTTACTCAAGAGTACAACGGCAGTGTCCTATCCAGGAATTGAACCTATGACCTTTTGGTTACGAGCCCAGTTCCTTACCCACTGTGCTACACTGCCGACCATTTCCTGCCTGAAGCGGTAAACCCCGCCCCCCTCGATCTTCAGGCACAGTCTGAGGCGCCTGATTGGACGACCTCGGCAGGGTGCGGGGGTTTGTGGTCCCGATGTGGCCAGAGGAGCAACGAAGACAGAAACTCGCCGGAAAACGCGCAGCGCGGGAAAAGCTCTCCGCAGACGGGCCGGCGCGTGAACGCGGTCCGAGCGGAGAGTTATTCCGCTCGTGGCGCGCAGGCGGGAGGGGCCTCGTCAACCGGGGCTGCGGAACCTCCGTCTGCACCGCTGCCAACCGGGTTAAAGGGCGTTTAAAAAAAAAAAAAAACAAGGTCGAGGCTTCTCACGAAAACAAACGCGTGTGTGACCTCGCACCAGGTCTGGACTTGACAGAATGTCCCACAGGTACCTGCGAACGCCACCGAGGAAGTGAACGAGAATTGGGGAACATTTTGACCTTCGACCCCCCCCCCCCGTCCCATCCACAGGGACGAGAGTACGACTCGTTTCCCCGAAGCACGTTCGGAGGACGGTGAACCTGTGTCGTCAATGGTTTTCACAGTCAAACGAGGTCAGCAACATTAAACACACTCCTCCTGTTGTTTTTAAACCAAGTAGATCCAAAGCAGGTTTAAACCACTGAGCGTTCATCCAAAAGCCGGTCAGCATTTCCAGGCTACCCCCAGCACAAAAAATTAGGCAATTTTTTTTGTGAAATTAAGTAAACGGCACCTGCTACACAGAGTATGGTATAATCACTATTTCCCTGGCAGTGGTATTATTGCTACCTCAGGGCATCTCCCATTCACATCTCATCATATGAAGAAAGAATCTGGAATCCTAAGCAGGTCCTTTTTCTGGCAAGTTTTTTTTTTTTTTTTTTTTTTTTTTAAACTTACCCAGACAGGTAAGAGCTTTTCAGACAGGTAATTGTTGGTTTCTAATTTAGAGCCAATCCCCTATCCTTCAGTCATTAATATATTTCTCATCATTCTGAATCTCCATTCGACACAGTCAGCCACCCTGTGCTGTTCTGTTCATTTACACCACATACAGAGCTCAGGGCCTTTGAACGATGCATCTTAATGTGTTGCCACGGAGACGCGAAGGCATCACACTTCACGATATGACTCTCTGAACTCACCGCCCAGTGCCAACTGCCAACGCAACAGGCGTGCAAAGAAGAAATACGTTTCACATGAATTAACGATGAATGAATGTGTGATCTATCAGCATGAAATTCGAACAGGACCTGAGTCTGGTAAGCCAGTCTTTCCCTCCCGGATTAAAGAGGAAAGAGAAACGCCGGTGCGGTCCAAAAAGGGAAGAGATGTGACGATGCGCCATCACGGCAGAGGCTCTGACTAAGAGCGCCGTTCGGAGAGGAGAGGGATTTAATCTCCCCAGCAGCCCGACAGACGCACGCACAGGATGTATGGCCATCGTTAAAAGGCCTTAATGGCCGTCAGTAATGGAGAGATGGGCTCCTAAGTGCTCACGGTGACCCAGGGACCGTGTTTGGCTGGACCCTTCCAGGGTGACGGAGTGCTCCTCATCAGTCGCGTCCCGTCAAGGACCCCCCACTCTGAGTTCCCCTCCGAAACGCGCATCGATCGCTCGAGGAGCTGTCAGACCGCGCTTCGCGATCCCGCTACATCTCTGTTAGGGGAGACTCCGACGAGGAAAATATTGATCTTCGGTTTGCGGGGAAACCGGAGACGGATGAACTTCTGTCTCAACGGAACATGCGGAGGGGAAACCAAAGCGGCGGTTGCTGTCAGTTGTCTCCAAATTGGAGAAATCCGAGGTAATCTCTGTTCAATCTCCAACTGTCCAAGGACAGTAAGATAGGGCTGTTGGTTGCTCTATGGTTACCGCCTTATGATTAAAAACCAGAGGACCTCCACCAATAAAGAGGCACGTTGGTAACAAAAAAACAGAGCAACGCCGTTGGTCAGCATTAGAATGTTCAGTTAAGAGCATTCTGATCGCGTATCTGTGATCTCACACCTTAGAGGGTTAAATGGTCTAACTGCTTCCCAATTCCCCCTGCCTGGCCCTGGCAGCCTGACAGCAAACTGACGCTCGACACACAGCGTCCAGCCCCCTAGCTCCGCCCCAGACCCTTAGCTCCGCCCCGGGCCCCCTCGGTGGAAAACTGCTCGGTTCGGAAGCCACGGCGGCAAGAGAGGTGAAAATGGGTGCTGAGATGGAGTGAAGGGGGAAAAAAAGAAGAAAAAAGATGTTGCATGTGAAAGAGTGGTGTCAGCAGCAGCTGGCAACGAACCCTGTCACATCCAGACACCTGATCCGGACCTCTATAGTCCACATGGAGAGGGGGGAACCCCTCCAAAAAACACTGCTGAGTGGGAGGACTGCACATAGCTTTCCTCACAGAGGGAGATAATTGCGTATAATCGCTCACCAGCACCACCCACTGGTCAACCAGGTGCCGGCAGCCTGCTTATTTAACGTTGCATTTGAAACGTTTTCTTCTAACTCACGTCTGCAAGCGCAACATGTGAGACATACTGGAGTGACTGCCTGCGACTCCCCAATCCTCTCTGCATCACGCCCCCCTACACTATCGCAGCGTTGGGTCAACATCCTCCCAACTCTGGGTCAATGTCCTCCCACTGCTGGGTCAACATCCTCCCAACGATGGGTCAATCAACGCTGGGTCAACGTCCTCCCAATGCTGGGTCAACGTCCTACCAGCACTTGGTCAACGCCCTCCCAGCACTGGGTCAACATCCTCCCAACTCTGGGTCAATGTCCTCCCACTGCTGGGTCAACATCCTCCCAACGATGGGTCAATCAACGCTGGGTCAACATCCTCCCAATGCTGGGTCAACGTCCTACCAGCACTGGGTCAACATCCTCCCACTGCTGGGTCAACGCCCTCCCAGCACTGGGTCAACGTCCTCCCAATGTTGGGTCAGCCAACGCTGGGGTGGGCGTCCTCCAAGCACTGGGTTAGCGTCCTCCCAACGCTGGGTCAATGCTCTGGCCAGTCTCTGCTGCGTGGGAGCGTTCTGAGTGGCGTGATGGCAACACGACCCACGTCAACCACAACACGGGATGGAGGTGCCGGGGGAGTGAGGGTGGGGGTGTGGGTGGTGGTGGACAGGTGAGGGGTGAGTGGGGTGGACCATGTTGTCATGGCAACAGGGTGTGTCAGGGACTGGGTTGTGATAGGGAAGCGCCAGTCACGATAATGGGGGGGGGGGGGGGGTTACCTGTCGATGACTCAAAGCTATCCAGACTGCGGCTTTGGAAGGGGGACGCAAAGAGAGAACATGAGAGACACCCCCACCCCGAAATTCAGCAAGAAGAGCACCCCCAATTCTTACCCCCTTCCCTAACATCAACACTACCAGCCCAAAAATACACCCACACACACCCCTTAGATTCTGAGACACTACGTGCAGAAATAACAGCCAGAGTCAGAGAAACCTGTGTGAACATCACAGATCTATACAGCGACGTGCAATACTGTAAGCAAACAGCAGATGGTGCTGCACATCTATTTAATCAGAACGCAGCCAACCACTTGTAAGCTGAAGCTAAAACTATTTGGCATCATGATAAACATTCCTGTGGTATGCGGTGGAAAAATGTATTGAAATACAGGCATGCACAACAGACTGTATAAGACCCGAGCAGTGGGTGAGATAGGAAAAAAAGAAAAAATCCTGCTCCCACATTGGCCTTTAGCGGATAAGATTGGACAACCCTGAGACAGAGGTTCCTCAGAGTACCCCAACCACCCTCTAGGGGGCAGTCCATTCCTGGAGGGCTGATGCGTACGTGGGGTCTCCTCCCCCCCCAAACTGATTACCCTGGTCCATTTAGCCAATTAGATAAAGACATCATCGCTGATTTAACCGTAGATAAGATCATAATAAAACGCGCTGTACTCCCCAGGGGTGCGAGAGCAGTCTTCAGCAGCCATTCACAAGCTCTGTTTAAAATGTCAGAGTGTAATTGGTCGGGCTGATTAGTTCATTAAAGAGCGGGAGCTGGCGTGAATTCCCCAAACAGATCAGCCCCCCTGTGCCCGGTGTGAGGTCAGACGTGGAGCAGCAGAGAGCTCCTCGTGCTGGGAGCGCTCGTTACACCCCTGATTGGCTCACAGCTGCACAGCTTTAGGGCACTGTGTCGCTGTGTGAGTGTGTGTGTGTGTGTGTGTGTAGTGTGTGTGAGTGTGTGTACGTGTGTGTGTGTGTATGTATCCATTTGTGTAAGTGTGTGTATATGGGTGTAGTGTGTGTATGTGTGTGTGTGTGTATGTGTGAGCAGTGTGTGTGTAGCGTTGTGTGTGGGGTGTGTAGTGTACGTGTGTGTGTAAATAAGTGTGTGTGTGAGCAGTGTGTGTGTAGTGGGTGTAGTGTGTGTGTAGTGTGTGTGTAAATAAGTGTGTGTGTGAGCATGCGTGTGTGAGTGTGTGTGTGTGTGTGTGTGAGTATGTATGCACGTGTGTGTGGATGTGCCATCAGGAAGGGATGAGACAGTTTGTAAGACAGCTGTGCTCAGTGCACGGGCCACACTACTCATTCTGACAGGGCTATTTATAAACACGGGCTCCAATGATGAGCTCCATACCCCCCCCCACCCCTTCCCCCTGCCCCCCACCCCCCCATAGCCATCACTATAATCCTCTCTGTACTTTGCCATGCATCTGAGCCCCCCCTCCCCACTCCACCCACCTCACATTAGGAAGGGGGGGGTCCAGGGCCTAAGAATGTCCTTACAGGAGACCACAGCCCCTGCTTTGGAGCAGACGTGATTTATGCTATCGGGGACGCATGAAATCACCCCAAATGGCACCTGCTCGCTCAGGTGCTGGGAGGGAGTTTCTCACTGTTAAAATCCCATTTGGCAACCCGTCAGGAAAGGACCAGTTACCATCCGCCCCCCCCCCCCCCCATTTCTACATTAAAACTGTGTCCTGCTCACCAGCATATCTGATTTCGTACAGACCTTATTTTCAATACGCATCACCCTTCTCATTCCACCACAAAGAGACACTTGTTCCCTCACATGAAAGGCGCTCTATAACCATTTTGTATAATTATATTACTACGCAAACAAGTAAACCTCAATGTGCTCAACGTGCTTTGCAGTGGATTGAGAACAGTGCCGTACAGCACGTTCTGAAACACACAGGGCACGGCGGACTGTGTTCTCAAAGCGCCGGAGGCAAACTTCGATCCAGGGCCGACGCGGCTCCTCAGATTTACGCAGCGTAGCGCTTCGGATTGTAAATGAGCAATTAGCCGAGCGGGGGAGAGCGGGGAGGCCGCCGGGGGAGGAGCGGCGTGGGTCCCTTCGGAGAGAGCGGCGCGTCGTTAAACTCCACCGCCTGCTCGTCATAAAACGAGGTGATTTATAATTACCGCGCGCGGGACGGAGTAACCGCGGGCGACGGAGACGGCTCGGGGACGGAATGGCATGGCGACGGGCCAATTACGGCGAATCGAAGGCCGATTTCCCCCCCCCCCCCCCCCCCCCCGGGGGGAACGACTGCGACGTGGACAGTGGGGGGGGGGTCTTCCATCAGCGCGGCAAAGCGTGGCGTGATCAGCCCAGTCGAACCCGTGACCTCAGAGCAGGGGGCGCGAGGGAGAGGAGGATTGTGGGAAACTGAACCTCAGTGTTTCTGTGGACGATGCTGTGCTGTGACTGCAGAAGGGTTACAAACCAGCCACCCCACAATCCTTTTCATTTCCTTTTCTTTCTGGGGGGGGGGGCGTACATTAAATCACAGCCGTCATAGTCTAGTCCTGGGGGGCCGCGGTGTCTGCAGGTTCTCTTTTCATTTCAGCACCAGAGATTTACTCATCGCCTGGCTGAAGACTCCGCACACCTCGCCCTCAAGGTCTCCATTCTCAGTTCACTGCTGACTGAAAGGACACCACAGATATCTGCAGACCGTGCAGCCCCGCAGACCCTCAGCGCGGCACCATGTCCGTGAGAGGCACGGCCGATCAGACTGCAGGCTGCACACACAAACCAAGTCTAAACACTTAGGCTCACCTAGAAAAGGCTTCATCCAGACCGTCCTCCAGTTCCTGAGGGGTTAGAACACACACCCACAGTCACTGCACTTTCAAGCAGAACGTTTCACAACTTAGAACATCATATGCTGTGTGAGGGCCCTCTCTGCTTTAGTGCCCTGTGTTAAGCTTCCTGCGTTAGGGCTCTGTGTTAGCGTGCTGCGTTAAGGCTCTGTGTTAGCGTTCTGTGTTAGGGCCCTGTGTTAGGGCTCTATGTTAGCGTTCTGTGTTAGGGCCCTGTGTTAGGGCTCTATGTTAGCGTGCTGTGTTAGGGCCCTGCGTTAGCGTGCTGTGTTAGGGCCCTGCGTTAGGGCTCTACGTTAGCGTGCTGCGTTAAGGCTCTGTGTTAGTGTGCTGCGTTAGGGCTCTAAGTTAGCATGCTGCGTTAGAGCCCTGCGTTAGGGCTCTATGTTAGCGCGCTGCGTTAAGGCTCTGTGTTAGTGTGCTGCGGTAGAGCCCTGCGTTAGGGCTCTATGTTAGCGCGCTGCGTTAAGGCTCTGTGTTAGTGTGCTGCGTTAAGGCTCTGTGTTAGCGTGCTGCGTTAGCATTCTGCGTTAGCGCTCTGCCAGCTCGGACCTGCAGCTCTTACCCAGACGGTGTTGTTGTTCTCACTGGAATGGTTGTGTGCTGTTAAGGGCTCCCCCCTGTGGCCCACGTCCGCCGCTGACACGGCTCCCTCCTCCAGATCCAGCAGGGTCCCCGTGGCAACCTCTGCTGGGCCCAGAAAGAACAGAAGGGAAAACGCTCATTCATTCAGCCTTACAGAGAGATGATATAGATCTGCCCAGCCCACACAATGTCACCTTGCCTTACAGCCAGAGAGGATACTCTGACACCATGGGAGAGATCACACACACACACACACGTATGTGCACACACAGACACAGACACACAGACACACAGACACACAGACACACAGACACACAGACACACAGACACACAGACACACAGACACACTCAGCTGTAAATCCGTCTCTGGTAATCGAGCCGTTTGGAGAGGTGGGTCTGTGTAACAGTCACATGGGACTCAGCTGTGCAGCAGACAGGACGGGGCGGGGCAGGACAGAACGGGGCGGGGCCCAGCTGCTGGGTGGGGGGGGGTTATGAATCTTCCCTAATGCCTGTTGTTATCTCAGCCACAGGGGACAGGGCGGGGTCCCACAGCCTGAGGATATCAGAGCTCGCACAGCCAAGACCGCCCATCTCCCCCCCACACACTGCAGCACTACATTTCCCATAAAACACCGGGCCCTTACACACGACAAGCACGCAGGAGAAAAACCCCATTAAAAGCCCTGTGTGACCGTGTTTCGCTAAGTGCTATACACACAAAGTTTTTCATTAAAACTGGTATCAACCTGAAGATGGCTGAGGCGGTATGATGTTGGGTTAACCTCACCAGCTTTAATCACCAGCTTACAGGATCCGCAAAGACAACAACAACAATGAAAAAGCTATTTTATCTCTGTTCCATCCAACGCTACATCCTTCATTTTCCTCTAGCAAGTACTATGGCACCTACCGCTGTTTCAGGTTTATGTACAGACTCTGCTTTGTCATTAACTGCTCATTGCCTGCGTGTGCTCCTGTCAGTCCCTGGCTAGGAAACTTCTGCCGAGTGACTGAACAGAGACGTTTATTTCCCTCTTTAGTTCTCCGTTTACACACGGCCGATTGGTTTGTCATAAAAACTACCAAAATGGCGGCACCCCTAGCACCCCTCCGTCACCGCATCGTCGTTTTCAGCGTGGCGTTAGCCCCCTGCCCCACCCCGCCCTCCGCGGGTCAAGCGAAGGAACGCGCCCAGAGTCCGATATGGATCACAGCTTCCCGCCGACCCCCGCCCCGCCCAAGTCACACGGGCTCCCGGGGGGGGTCAGCCACCCGATCTGGCGACCGGAACTCGCGCGGCAAAAACCCGCCAGCGGAGCGCTTTCAGGGAGCGGCTTCTCCGACGCGCCGGAGTCGGGTTTCAGGACCGACGGGCGGACAAAAAACCACCGACAGAGAGAGAGAAAGAAAAAGAGGGAAGAGGAGGAGATGAAGAGAGAGAGAGAGACGAAGAGAAAGGGAGACGGACAGAGTGAGAGGGAGGGAGACAGAGAGAGAGAGAGATAAGAGAGAGACAGAGTGAAAGAGCAAGATAGATGACAGAGAGACACACTTCAGAGACCATTCCCTGTTGGGGGGCGCAAAGGGGGGGGGGGTGGTGGGGGAAGCTTCTCTGTGTCAATCAGACACAGCGAGCCCCACCCATGTCCACGTCCACACAGAGGACCACACCCACGGCAGGAAAGACCCCCCCGCGCCCCCCCAGTCAGACGCACAGGGAATCTGGTGCTAAAGCAGCCTGTCTGTGTGCTGTCACTAACAGCCCGTACAGTCAAAGGGGGTGGGGTGGGGGGGGGGGGGGGGTTCATTAATATTGCACAACCTCTCCCTGAGCCTCCTCTTCTTTCTCCACTTCTTTTCTGACACAGACACCCCCCACCCCCCCAGAATCCTATCCTAGCTGTGGAACGGAAGAAGATATCATCCATACCCCCCCCCCAACCCCCCCACGCCTGGAGCACGGAGCACTTTCAAGAGATGACAGTCTATCTCAGGTTAGAGTGGTTAATCACACACAGCTTAAACCTTTCAGATTATAACCAATTAGCTGACTCCCCTCCCCTCCCCCCCCAGCCCCCCAAGGATGTTGCAACATATATTTAAATATGAGCGTGTCACTGTCTACTGCGAGCGGCTTAAAAACCCTTCAGTTCTTTCTGCTTTGAACATGGGGAGTGAAGCCTATGGCAAATAGGAGTACCCTCAATAAGGCCACTGAAACTTAGTTAATATCAGGCCTTAAAATTCAGGAGAGTAGGCTTCATTTGAAGGCTTATTGGGCTATTAAATTCATTGATCCAGTCCCCTAATACACTAAAACACGCAACCAAACAACGAGCTAAATATTGTTTTATTGCCAGTTTTAGGGGCACAGCACAGACATATGCGGAATAAATGATTTTAAACGTCCCTTTTAAGTCGTGCGAACCCCCGTTCTCCATACCGTGATTTCCACAGGAGGCACACGGCGGGTGACGGACACGCGGCATCAGATGCAGGCCAGAACGCGATGAACAGCTCACTTTCGGCAGAAAGGAACGAGAGCCGGGACCGGCCTGCACGCGGCGGGCTCGAGGAGCTACGGTTTCCTCCGGACTCGAACCCGAGTTTCGTCCCAGAGAACAAAAGAAGCTGGGGGGGGGGGGGGGGGGGGCTTGTAGACGGGAGAGCCGCACGGCGCTGGGGAGTTTGGGTATGACGGGGGAGGGGAGGGGAGGGGAGGGGGCAGAGCCAAAAGGCCTCTGCTGAACGCAGAGAGGGAAGGGAGAAGCGTGCGGGAGGAGATGTTCAAACACACTATTCACCCAACACCCCCCCATCCCCCAAACCCCCCCAACCCCCAACTAAAAAAAAAAATTAAAAAAGAATCGGCGAAACATCAGTGGCAGCGTGCGAGGGGATGAGGAACAGAACAGCCTGTCGGGGACGTCCCCTCAGGAAAGCCGAAACACTGAGGGAGTTAGGCTCTCTGCTACCCCCCCCCCACCCCCTCCCCAAACCACTGGAAAAGATTTGGGAATTTCACGCCATGACTGATATCGTAAACATCCTCACAAAAGAAAAAACCCTCCGCCATTCTTCGCCTCCCGTTTTAAACAGGAAGTGCATTCCGCGGCCAAAAGGTCAGGAATACGGTGGACTTTCCAAAAGCCGGCGAACGCACTTCCTGCGTTAGCCGCACGCAAACGCGCTCTCGGCAAAACGGAACGATTCATTGTTTGAATGCTGAAAAATCATTTATTAAGACCTTAAAAAAAAAAAAAAAAGGCTAAACTTACACTGGAAATTTTGGCTAAATAAATAAACACCGCTACTCCAATCACACAGGAAACAAGTACGCGCGGGGGGAGGAGCGGCGGGGGGGGGGGGGGGGGGGCCCAACCAGACCCTTAACAACTTATTAGACCCATCCGAAAAATATTAACTTTCATTCTGGATACAAGAATTCACACAGACACAAAACCAAGAACGTATGTGCGTACACACCAGCGTCTTATTTATTATTACTATCCTCTATTGTTATTACCCATTGTTATTACTATCCTCCATTGTTAATAAGCATTGTTATTACAAATGTTTGGTCATGCCAAATAATATATAAATATATGTATATATATAATTGATCGCAGATATTCAAATGTGTGGTGAGCGTTCTGGTGCAAAATGGCTGCCGTGCATCACCCAGGTGGGTGCTACACACTGGCGGTGGTGGGTGAGGTGAGTGCCCACTCATCACCGTAAAGCACTTTGAATGTTCAGAAAAGTGCTATATAAATTCATTCATTCATGCATTCATATGAACAAATTCGTTGTTTTCATTTTTGTCGCAGCAATTCTCTATGCTTTCTTACCACTATTTTTTTTGAGTGTAACGTACTGCTTCGGCAACATTGCTGTATCACGTTAATGCCAATGAAGTGCATTTGAACTTCAACCTGAATTTGCACTTGAACTCTGTGACAGTGACTCACCGCCTCCTTTCAAGCTGGAGAGACTGGCCGAGCTTTCTGACTGAGAACTGCTGGCTCCCTCTCCGTCCGACCCCGATTTACCCCTCTTCTCCTTCTCTAGAGAGAGAGAGAGAGAGAGAGAGAGAGAGAGAGAGAGAGAGAGAGAGAGAGAGAGAGAGAGAGAGAGAGAGAGAGAGAGAGAGAGAGAGAGAGAGAGAGAGAGAGAGAGAGAGAGAGAGAGAGAGAGAGGGAAAAAGAGACAACAACATATATCAGCTTAATCAGCTGCTGTTTACGAAAAAAAATTTTTTTAAAGATAATACCCAAAGGGTAACCTGTTGTACTCAAACTCTGTTCCTCTGAGTTCAGAAAGCACTCAGTGAGTGGCACATGCCCAAAATACAGAACCAAATGTTCTTTCCTTTCCTCTTTTTTTTTTTTTTTAATGTCCCAAACTAACCGCACATATGCCGTCACTACCGCCCCCTAACGTAGCAGTCACGTTTAATCTGCCCGGAGTAGATGGCAATGGGAAGTGCCTTATACGCAGCAATTCATTACTTTCACTTCTCGCCGCTGTCAGCGCGCACACACACACACACACACACACACGAGTGTGTCCCCATCTGCAGTTTCAGAGCCGCTGTCCCGAGGGACGAGGCATCATTTCACCCGCGAGTGAACGCTGGCCCGAGATATTTGCTGACTCATCGCGCACGTATTCACGTCAAGGAGCCTATAACACGCCGTGTCACCCCCCCACCCCCCCACCCCCGGGAAACGGCCGCGACTCTGAGCCAATGAGAGCCCCCCCCGAACGAGCAGCAGAGCAGAACAAATAAACAGCAGTTTTCACCCCAGAAAAATAAACCACCCCCCCACCCCCCCCGTATAACCCCGCTTCTGCCCCCAGAACAGCGCGTCCTCACCGCTTCGCTACTGCTCTCGAAACCGCTGGGAGGGCTTTTTTATTTTTGTTTTCTTTTCCTTTTTTGTACTTCAGCTTCTTAAACTTCAGCTTCGCCGCAGCCAATCAGAGCAGCTCATTCAGCCCGAGAGACTGACCGACGCGACCGGGATCAGGGACGGTGCAACCACCTGTCCACTTGACCCCATCCCATCTAAAGTTCTCCAATCCATTTCCAGCGAGTTCCTTCCCTATCTGTCCTCTATTGTTAATTCCTCTCTCTCCTCTGGTCACGTTCCCTCTGATTTCAAGATGGCTCGTGTTACCCCACTTCTAAAAAAACCCACCTCAGACCCCTCCGATGTAACAAATTATCGACCCGTATCGCTTCTACCCTTTCTGTCCAAAACCCTTGAACGAGCAGTTCTTAAACAACTAACCTCTTTTCTCCACCAGAACAACCTGCTAGACCCTCACCAGTCTGGCTTCCGATCCGGGCACTCAACAGAGACTGCGCTCCTAGGTGTGACGGAGGCACTTGCCACTGCAAGAGCCTCACGCCTCTCCTCTGTCCTGATCCTTCTTGACCTGTCTGCAGCTTTCGACACGGTCAACCATAAAATACTCCTCTCCACCTTGGCTGGGATGGGAATCGCTGGGACTGCCCTGTCGTGGTTCGCTTCCTATCTTGCAGATAGGACCTACCAGGTCACCTGGAAGGGGTCTGCCTCTGCTTCTCATCCACTTGTTACGGGAGTGCCGCAGGGATCTGTACTGGGTCCTCTGCTGTTCTCCTTATACACCAGATCTCTTGGTTCAGTAATTAATTCACATGGCTTCTCCTATCACTGTTATGCAGATGACACACAACTCTTCTTTTCTTTCCCCCCCTCAGCCACACAGGTCAATGATAAGATCTCTTCCTGCCTGGCTGACATCTCCACCTGGATGGCCAGCCACCACCTGAAGCTCAACCTCAACAAAACTGAGCTGCTCTTCTTCCCGTGCAAGACCTCCTTACTTCGTGAGCTCTCAATCACGGTTGATGGCACCACAGTGACTGCCTTTCACTCTGCCAAGAGCTTGGAGGTGGTCCTGGATGACCACTGGACCTCAAGGAGCACATCGAGGGCAACATCACGGTCCTGCAGATTCCTTCAGTACAACATCAGAAGGATTCGACCATACCTGACGACGCACTCCACCCAGCTGCTCGTCCAGGCTACGGTGACCTCTCGCCTTGATTACTGCAACTCTCTCCTTGCAAGCCTGCCAGCTTGTGCCATACAGCCACTACAGATGATTCAGAATGCCGCTGCCCGACTCATCTACAACCTTCCCAAATTCTCCCACGTCACTCCTCTGCTGCGATCACTCCACTGGCTACCTGTCGCCGCCAGGATCCGGTTCAAAACCCTGACCCTTGCCTACACTGCTGCCAACAGGACAGCCCCCATCTACTTGCAGGACATGATTCGCTTCTACGTGCCTGCTCGACCACTCCGCTCTGCGGCAGCAGGGCGCCTAGTAACCCCTCCCACCCGCCCAAAGGGATCACAGAGCTTCTCCACCCTAGCTCCCCAGTGGTGGAACGAACTTCCCGTCCCTCTCCGAACCTCCCCCTCATTACCCATCTTCCGCCGTGGCCTGAAGACTCATCTCTTCAGGCTATACCTAGATTAACCACCACCATGCTGTATATTTCACTCTTTAATTTAAACCCCCCCCCCCCCCCCCTTTTCATGTCACTTGTATTTGTCTTTGTCCTAATACTGTAGCTTATACTTCTGCCTAGTTGGCTTTGCAGAGGTTAGGTTAGAATAGTGTTCACTGTGTGAACTGTGTTCTTAGCTAGAAATAGCTGTACAAAATAAGTATTATACCTTTCTGAACCTGTGTTCAGCAGTTGCCTACGACCATGATATGCACTTTTTGTACGTCGCTTTGGATAAAAGCGTCTGCGAAATAAATGTAATGTAATGTAATGGACGGACCGCGGAGTCGCGGGTCTGTGCCTCACCACAGACTGAACACACACGGTCGGGTAAAACCCGCACCTCAGCTCACCCGAAACTGACCACTAGGTTTTTTTTTTTGGTTTTTCTTCCCCCATGGTTTTTACGAGCTCCGCCAACGCAACATTTAAAAACTACAACCCTCAAACCCGTTTGCTACCCTACTGAGATATCCGGCTTAGACCAGCTTGGGTGCTTTCCACATTTCCAGCCGGTTTCAGCAGATCAACCAGTTGTTCAATAGTCAACTAGTCCACCAGTTTGGCCACCTGCTTACTCTACCAGCTTAACCAGCTTTAACCAGGTAACTTTGGAGAACTTTCTGAAAAATGTCAAAGGGCTCTTAGCTGGGAGTTTTCAACATGGTACTTGGAGCATAGCATGCTCAGCCATCCTCTTAAGTGTGGCACGTAATGTTACATTACAGGTTTATTATTTACTACATCTCAGAGGTGTACGTATTCGTGGCGACTATCGCAGTGATGTGACTAACAGCAATCATGCCAGTGAGAGTATAACAGTTAGATAAGTGGGCTTTGTAACCCAAAGTCTGCAGATTCGAATCCCAGAGAGGACACTATCATAGGCCGAGGTTAAGGGAAAAAGGCAGTGCGGTGATCTGATTGTCATTGCCCTGATCCAGAGAAGAAATAATTACTAGATATAGCATCTGAATGGGGCAGCGGTGGTGAATTTGAGATAAAAAATCAGTAGCATTCCATCGCTTAAATTCAGCTCGTATTTCAGGATCTTGGCGAGACAGCTTAGGAGAAACATCACTTTTTTCTTTTTTTTGGGGATGGCCTGATCTAATATTAAAAACTCCACTGTCATAATTTCATTATTTTTCAGAAGCGGACACTACAGCCACAACAGACCAGCTCCAGCAAAGCGCCCCATTACTGTCAGATGTGACATAGAGCACTTCTCACTAAAATCTCTGAAGGGCATTCTGTGGCAATCGCAGAGCCAAAATGGCGGCAGTGTCACACGTCATTCCATCCTACGCACTTCCATTGTCTGTAAAGTTCCGGCCGGTTAAGGGGAGGTTCCGTTGCTGAACAGCCGTTGCTATGCCAGCGGTGGATGTCCCGTCAGCTTTTCACACCCTTTACTCATACCCCTGATTGAATGTTTCAACAAATTCCGGAACAGAACATTCAACGCCAAACCGGGCGTGAGCTGAATATATCTTGTCGGGACACACAGGAGATCAGTGATCTGATGAAACAAGCCGAACGGGAGAGGAGACCGTGAAAGTGTTAAGTCCAGCATTCGTGCGAGACGGCCTTGGATTCACGAAGCGTATCAGAGTACGTTCTACCTCGTTGGGAAAGTTCATGCTAGGACAAGGATGCTCAAATTCGGTCCATAGGGCCAGTAGTGCTGCTGGTTTTCCTTCCTCCCCTCCAATCAGGGAACGATTTAAACCTGGGGCTCCAGGTGAGTTAAATCTCTGGCCAATCGGTAGCATTAACTGATCAATTAACTATCAGGTAGAAGAGAAAACCTGCAGTACTACTGGCCTCGAGGGTCAGATTTGAGCTTCCCTGGGTTAGGAATTTTACAAATTTCAACTTAGACCAGCATTTCCACTTGAGACACTTGAATGAACATTATCTCTGATTACTGATCTTCTTTTTGTTGTTTATATTTTAAGCTTCTAATAAGTGATACTAGATCAGCAGTCTCAGTCCGAGGCGCTCAGTGAATACCAGCGTTGATCTAAGGCACTGATCTCCGATCCTGGTCCCGGCGGGCTGCAGGGTCTGCTGCTGTTTGTTGTAGCTCTGCAGGCACTTGATTAATTAAAGCAGTCGATTGGGTCTGAACTGGTTGGTGACATTAAGGCGGAAAAAAACTAAAACTAGCATACCCTGTGGCCCCCGCAGGACCAGGAATGAAGATCACTGATCTAGGATCAGTATCACATTTTGGGTGTTTTTGTCAAAATATTGGCTGAAGGCACGGGGCAGTCATGGCAAAGTTGCCAAATCGGAGCCAAAATGGCCGCCGAGCCGCCATTCCCTTTCCGTTTTGCGTCTGCACTGAGAGCCCAAATCACAGGAGAGGGAAGGAGGGATTACGGGAGGGGGGGGGGTGTTTGGGGTTCCAGGACTGAAGAGAGACAGGGTGCAGGAGGCAGACAAAAAAAAGTAACTTCTTTCTTAAATCCCAACGTCCGCGAGCCTAAACTCCAGACAATCCCGTCTGTCATGACGATAAGCCCTCCCAGAGCCCTGCAGAACCTGTCAGGGGAGTGGTAGCTCTGGGGGGGGGGGGGGGGTGGTGGTGAGACCTGGGAAACCTGGTACACATCCAGGCAGCAAAGGCGAGCAGGTATTAGAGGGCCGGTGGTTGCAGCTTAAAGAAGGTAATAAATAAATAAATACCGAACCTCCCTTCTTTTCTCCCTTGGCAGTTTCTAATCAGAGTGTGCTAAGAAAAAAAACTAGCAATGAGGGGGGGTGGGGGGAGGGGGGTGGGGTGTGGGCGGAGTCACCACCTTCGGAAAACTC
Organism: Anguilla pacifica; assembly: GCA_039654925.1. Lineage (NCBI taxonomy): Eukaryota > Metazoa > Chordata > Actinopteri > Anguilliformes > Anguillidae > Anguilla > Anguilla pacifica. The sequence goes on along the minus strand of CM077284.1, from coordinate 81,289,508 downwards.
CAAAATCCCAACCCGCGATCTCACCATCCACGTGCGGCGCTACCGTCTGCCCACGGAGCCAAAACCGAAGATGTCTGAACCCGAAGCTTGCTTCCCGTCCTCAACAGAACTAATACTTCATATGTGCCCGCCCCCCTCCCCCCTTCAGTGCCTCCCCTCCCACCCCCCAGCATGAGAGGTGGGATGGGGGGGGAGGGATGGGGGGGAGACAAAGCCCTGCGATCCGAACTTGAGGCATTAATATTCATCCGTGGGAAGCAAAACCACAGCACAACAGAAAAATAGCTCCGCCGGTGCCTTGATCTTGCCACAAAATAAATATGTAAGCTGAAATCTGAAGAATGGTGAATTAATTATTTATAAATAACAAAAAAAAGCTTGCTACACAGCAGATCTAGCAGTGGCTTGATGGTGGATTTAGAATCTCCTGATTGGTATTTAAAAATATCCTGTCCCAACTTTTAATGTGTGTTTGAGTGTGAGTGCGTGTACGTGTGTGTGAGAGAGAGGGAGACACACACACACACACACACACACACACACACACACACACACACACACACACACACACACACACACACACACACACACACACACACACACACACACACACACACACACACACACACACACACACACACAATATATATATATATTCCTTGCATCATTAGTAGTAAAACACATTTTTCTTCTGAATAAAAATGAAAATCTAATGAGTGCAATTTCTGCTATTCATCAGAGTAAATAGGCCTTTGTGGATAGCAGGCCATGCATTAATCAGCTATAGCCTGCAGCACACAATACTTCATCTCACCACAAGGCCTTAAAACAACTATTTGCTGATCACATGCAGCTCATCATTAGGCCTATTCAA